>BJCM01095452.1:0-17969 GCA_018326385.1 Flaveria bidentis
AGACTTTTGTCTTCAGCTTTTGTCTTCAGACTTTGTCTTCAGACTTTTGTCTTCAGACTTTGTCTTCAGACTTTTGTCTTCAGTTGATGTCTTCAGACTTTGTCTTCAGACTTTTGTCTTCAGACTTTGTCTTCAGACTTTTGTCTTTAGCTGATGTCTTCAGACTTTGTCTTCAGACTTTTGTCTTCAGCTGATGTAGACTACTTCAGTTGTTATGATCTCTGTGGGACTTAAAGGTTTTTCTGATCTGGCTCATTGGTTCTTTTGGTCCAACATAAACTTGAAAAATCACAGCGGAATATAGGTTCAACAAATGGTTAGTAATCTGAAAATTTTCACCATTTTAAACATAAACAAAACCCAAGAATAAGGATTGTATAAACATATGTGAAATAGTGTGCTAACAAACAAAACATGACATCCATAGGGTGTTCAAAGATACAACCTTTCTTGTACTAGTTGTTGTAGATATATAAGATGAAGAGGATGATGTTCTTGAGTTGCTAGCCTTCAAAGGAGAAGACTTCAAGCTTGTAAAACCCACAAGCTCTTCAAACACTTAGCTAGTTAGGGAGCTTTACACCAAAATTATACACCAAAGGCACCTTCACAATGCGTGATTTCAGCCTTGTTGGAGCTGAAAATCCGAAAATGTCCAGCCTTGTTGAGAACTTTTCTTTGATTAAGTGTGTGTGAGAGAAGGTGTGTTTTCTTGGAAGAGTGCTAGAATGAATAAAATCAAGTATCCAAGACAAAAAAGGGACCCCTCATACTCCCATGAGGGCGGCCGAAGTTGTGTTACAAAATGGGTTTCCCCCCATTTTGTAATTTTTATAAAATTACACTCTTTTAAGTTATTAGTATATAAAATTAAAACCTATTTTAATTTTATAACATTAACACACTGTTATTTTTCATTATTTAACCAACTTAAATAATGAAACAAATAAAATTATCATGAACAAATTATCCATATAACATTGTTCTTTTACAAAGCAAAGTTCTAGAAAACCATTTTCTAAATTGGTGTCGGTATTTATTTGTATGATCTTATCAACAAATAAATACTAATTGGTGTTTGTATAGCTTGTTATTGGGTATGACCCGACTTGGATCATAACGTACTAACCACATCAATCTTGTATGTGTCTTAGGCATATAAGATCTAACACAAATCAATCAAAACATGATAAATGTCACATGCATTATAATATTAATGAGGTATGAGTTCAAGAGGACAAACATACCTTCAATCAATAAGATCATAAACATGTCCACTTTATCAACAAAAGCTTGTACTTATGTAATGTAAGATTGATATGATCGCAACAAAAGTATACTTCCTCTTCATGTACAGATTAAAAAACAAAAAAAAAATTACAAAAATATTTTATGATCCAAAATTTTTAAAATTTCAAAGTTTCCATCTAAATATGGATATAAACTCTAGGGGGAGTAATTTAAAATTTTTATCAGTTTGTACAGGTAGTTTCTTTCTTAAAAATTATAAAATCAAAACAAAAAGAATTTGACTATGTTGGTGCAGAAGTTATACTACGGTATCTCAGCTTATGCAGACATTAAGAAGCATAAAAGCCCAAGATTAGTCAAACATTAGGAAACTTGTATCACATCTAACATACAAGTCAATCCAAGCAAAAATTGACAATCTCAACAATAGTCAAAACTTCATAAGAAACAAGCCAAAAGCAAAGACAGTTCTTCATAACAGCCAATAGATAAGAAGAAAACAAAAAAGAATTCAATCTGCGAAAACATTAATTTTGATTAATTTCAAAGATTAAGCGGGTAAGTGCATTGGTTAATGCGGTTAAGTGCATTGGTTAATGCGGGTGAAGGTAACCCATGCATATAACCAATGCAAGTAACTATTTTCATGTCATTAGAAACTAAGTGAAACTAATTTGGACAAGTTAATTCTACCACATTTGTTTCAAAGAAGTATACATAAAAAGTTTAATGTTTTAAGAAAACTATGCGGATAAAAGCGTCCAACCATATTTGTTTGTGGTAAACTTTTGTTCAACCACATTTCTTTTTACTCATCCACATTTCCTCAATGTGGTTGACATCAACACTAAAAACTAATTTGTATATTAAAATAAATTAATAATGTGCTTAATCTCTTCTATCATGATAATTCATGCAAGTCAGGAAATGCGGGCAAACCTTTGGTCTACTGCATTTGTTGAAGTTATATGTGATGCAAGGAATTTGTTCTATCGAATTTGCTATAGTGAACAAATGCTGGTGAAATTTGTTCTACCGCATTTGTTGTAATATACAAATGTTGATAACTATTTTTCAGACACATTTGCTACAGTGAACAAATGTTGTTAAGTTTTAAACTTCCGCATTTGCTACAGTGAACAAATGTTGTTAAGTTTTTACACATCCGCATTTGCAAGAGTGAACAAATGTTGATGAGCAGTTTTCTTACCGCATTTGCTACAATGATGTTCAAATCGTGTCCACATTTGTTTTAAAACTTGTAACAATTGCAAAAGTCATTAAATCGACTATTTAAACCCAAATCATAAGGTCATTTAATACTTTTCAAATTGAGAGACTTAAAAGTACGACGAGCGGTCATCACTGTTCTTCATCCATCATCATCTCCATCACCCAAAAACCCAAAACCATTGTTCTAAGATCCATTCATCCCAATATTCCTCAGCTTCGATTCATTATAACAGTAGTATCGAAGAAAAGGTGAAAATCTTCAATGTTCAAAACCTAAAACCGTCAAACATTTACACTGCTGTTGAACTTAGAACCATAGGTCAGAAAGGACCATGAAAAATAAAACTAATATTAAGTAATCATTGACATTTTCGATTGAAAAGAACTTGATAAGTATGATAATAAACAACAAACAAGTGATTTTCATGAATTCTACTCATCGCATGAACAGGGTAACTAAAACAATTAGGATGTCGAAAACAAAAGTTCATTCCTAGGATTGAAATAGGTTAAAATCATAAAAGATAATCAATAAAACCATGAATAACTTAATAAAAATGAGCATGCATCACTAAATCGGATTAGGTCAACTTCTTATGAAATAGTACCTATGAACACTCAATTTCGACCATGAAAAGTTAAACTAAGAAAATTCATTCTGATTTATGATAAACATCATGATAATTATTATTCATTATTCTTATTCATATGCCTTTAATTCAGGTTACAATGGGTAACCTTACATGGAGCAAGCTCCGTAATGTCAGTAGTTATCCTGACCTTGATGTGCATGAGGTACAAGGTTTAAGAGACATGATCAGATTCATCTTGACCATTAGAGTGGCTCATGATGTTATTGTCAGACCAATTATCTATGAGAACTTCATAAGATCTTTCTGGGGAACTGTTGAAGTAACAAATATAGATGGTGTAAGGACTCTTTCCGGAAGAATTACTGAAGAACACACTCATGCCATCATTGAACAAACTGTGAGATAGTGTCTATAGTTTGGTGATGATGTAGACACTCCATTGATTGGATGATGATGAGAATATGACCTTCTTTGCCAAAATTGGCTATGAAGGAAGATATGAGGGAAAACAGAGAGTGAAAGGGTTGGTGGACTTGCAATGGAGATTCCTAATTCACATATTCCAACACGGCTTGTCCAAAAGGAAGACAAGATGGAATGACAGTCCTGTCACTACTTCATTTGCTATATGTGCAATGTGCACAAACCAACCATTCAACGCTCAGCCTATGTTTTCAATGGTTTGGTCTCTAACATTCAAGAGGGTAGAAGACACATGTTTCTAATATACCCAAGTTCCTACAATGCTTCATGAGTGAAGCCTTTCCATACATAGTGCCTATGGGACTAGTGATGGATATTCCTCACTAAAATGCTGAGCTAACCGCTAGGACAAAGATTGAAGAAAAGTTAAAACTGAAAGAGAAGAAGGAGAGGAAAAGATCAACAACCAAAGGCAAAGCCTTTCTTCAAATGATTGTAGATACTAAACTTGAATCCATTCTTATATGGGAGTATGACTATAACTCTCGTCAACTAACTCTTTTTAGGGGGCCACAACAAAGGGTGCATGTCATTAGGAGTGATAGAATGGATCTCCTATCCACTGATAACTTGCAAAGACTTCTCAGCACAACTTCTGGATAGAACAAATAAACAGACAAATATCTCATGTCCCTTGTGTAGAAAGTTTTAAGAAGTAGAAGTAAGTGAATTTTTGGTAGCATCAGCCAGGGGAGTTTGTTGGTTCTTGAAAGGCTGGTGCAGCCAAAACCAAACACTTTGTCTATTTTTGGTGCAACTTATGATGGACTTCCGAAGTTAAGTATGGACTTTCGAAGGAAACGGAGTTCTTCTGAAGACAAAGTGCAAGATCATCTTCCGAAGGAAAAGCTCCAACTTCCGAAGACAAAGTCTTCTCTTCTGAAGTTCAAGACTTAGAAGAATTCAAAGACAATGACTTCCGAAGAAGAAACCCTCAAGCCACGGAAGAAGCAACCTCTTTCGAAGTATAAAAGGCTTCAGAAGAACTTGTTCTTCCAAAGCCAATTAACCTTCGGAAGATGCTGCTATGGACCAGTGGACATAAGTATGGTTCTCTGACACTTCACTGCAAACCTCTGATACTGCATGGTGTTTTCCCAAAAGGCCATTTAGTTGACCATACTTTATTCCACTGTTCATCTTTGTTTGTTAGTATAGTTGCTAACTTTAGTTGGTGACAAAAGGTAAGTCATGGACATGTCATGACTACCATATCTTAGATAAGACATCATCTAAGATACCTTAACTATAGCTTTGTAGTATCTCCTTTAGTTATAGGATTCCAGCTAGTATCAAAGTATAACCGGCTGTATGTGATAGTATATATATTTTCTCATTGTAACTCTTGTATCATGCGTGTAAGAGTCTTGAAAACTTTGAGTTGAAGAGTAATATATACAAGTACCTTGAAAATTATTCTTTTGTGTTCATAAGTTACTTAATATATTATAATCAACTCTTTGAGAGATTATGCTTCATCATAATTGTGTGAGTACAAGTGAGTTTGAGAGAAAACCAAGTGTTTAGTAACAAATATCGATCCTACAATTGGTATCAAAGCTTTTTAGGCTTTTGATTGTGTGATCTTACCATCCAAATCAACTTGTTTCACTCCTTTCTTTACCACACTCTAAAATGGCCATTATTAAGAAATCTAAAGTTGAGATGGGGACAATGACTAAAGCACATATCATCACCCTTGAAAACTTTAGACAATGGAGTAGACACATTAAAGGTTTCATCAGATACCTTGATGGTAAAATATGATTGTCTATCGTCAATGGTCCTTACAAGCCCAAGGTTGCTGCACCTGGAGGAAATGGTGCCATGATCGAGAAGGCTATTGAAGACTACTTTGATGAAGACTGGAAGAAGATGGACATAGACAACAATGCAATGCCGGCTCTTATGACTGTTATACCCAACTCCATCATGGTGGGGTTTGAGCATTACAAGTCAGCTAAAGAGCTGTTTGATGCACTGTCACAACTGTACTTCCAATGATTCCAAGAAAGATTCACTCAAGCAATAGTTTGAGAACTTGATCTACGTTGCTGGAGAGATCCTCAGGTAGCAATACTTCAAGTACATGGATCTTATTGCTTTCTTTCAGTCTGTGGGAGTTACCATTGACTTAAGAGACCTCTCAAGAAAGTTCATAAGTGCACTCCTAAATGAGTGGATGTTCTACTGTGTCTCCATCAAAAGGACAGAGAATCTGAACTCCCTCACCATGACTGAACTATATGGTATTCTTGATGGATACCGTGTAGAGATGGAAAACAAGAGGGGCCATCCGATGAGCAGACCCTCAAGCCTTCCTCCTAGCAATGCTTTAGTGGTTGCTGAAGGCTTAGGACTGAACCAACCTTAGCAATACCTGACTTACTCTCAACAACCATCTTGTTCTTCAGGACCCTACATCACATTTCCTGAGACTCCAAGGTCTCAACAGGCTTAGCAAGGTTCTTTCCAGGACAGTTGTGCCTTTATCTCAGGAAATGGGCACTCTGGTGATCATCAGTTCTACTTTGATGATCTAGAGTGCTTCAACCCAGATGATGTGGAGTACGTGGATATAGTCCAACAAATGGCTTTGCTAACCTATAGAGCAAAGAAGTTCTTCAAGAGAACTGGAAGACAATTCCCCCAAAACCCAGCCAGTAACAAGTTTGGGTTTGACAAAACCAAGGCAAAGTGTTAAAACTGTAACCAACTTGGTCATTTTGCTAGGGAATGCAAGGCTCCCAAGTCAAATCCAGGAACCTCTCATGCCTCTTCATAAGCCTCTACACCAAAAGCCCCTAGGAAGTCAACTGAAACAGGAGTTGTAGCTCAAGAAGTTGACTGTAGCTTTATGGTATAGGATGTGACTCCTGCTCAAGCACTCATGACTAGAACAGATGACAATAAGGTATATGAACATCTTCGTACTCCAACTTGTATTGCTAAGGTAAAACTATATCACGACTACAATAAGGAAATTAAATCTGATATTGAGTCTTTAAATATTTTATAATCTGACTTTAAAAGAGCTAAATCTAACCATCAAAGAAAAATTGAAGAGTTAGAGAAAATTATGTCTCTTTTAAAACATTAACAGACAAATTACAAGACTCAAATAAAGGATTTAATATCCAAATTGTTTGAGGCTCAAGCCCTGCTTGTCACAACTGAGGCTCAAGCCAGGAAGCATGTCGTCTCAGAGCAAACTTCCAAGCCATCCTTGCATCATCTTCTCACTCAAAACTTTGTTATCAAAACAAAGGTGGGTTGGGGACCAATGAAATTGCTCCACACACTCTTATGAGTCTATTACATAACCATGATGTGGTACTGAAGAGCAAGAGGTTCCATCTGCTGAGCCACCTTCTCATGAGTCAAAGAATGATGCAAGTATGGAGACCATCACAGGGAAGATCTAGGTAGACCCTACTCGTCTTACCAATGATGACCAACCTCTTACCACCAAAGATAGAAGAAACCGAGCTAAGGCAACAAGAAAAACTAACAAGAGAGTGGCTAAATCAAAGCTGAAGATTGACCCAAAGCAAAAGGGTGTGTTCATCTCAGCTGGATTCCAGGTGGTGGGAACTTCTGAACCTGGAAAAGTGTGTAGTACCAGCACACCTATCCAATAAAAGGATCAGAAGGGAAAGGGAAAGATCGTTGTTGAATACAAGAAGACCAAGAAACAGCAGCCTTCACTTTCCCAGAAGGTTAACATTGCATGCATAATGTGTGGTTTGCAAAACCACATGGCCAAAGATTGTTATTACAATCCTGCTATCACACATTATCCAAATAATGTTAAGAAAGAATGAGTCAGGGAAGGTTTCTCATTTGGACCCTATCAAATGGTTCAAGTGATGAAAAACGGAAAGCCTGTTTCCAAAACAAGGTTCCTTTCGGAAGAAAATCCTTCTTCCGAAGGGAAAATGGCATCGGAAGCTAAAACTATGAAAACTCAGAAAGCCAAGAGAGTCCCCTTGAAACCATCCCAGGAGAAGACTGCTTCAGAAGAGAAGGTGGTGAAAGCTTCTTCCAAGAAGAAAGAAGCTTTAGAAGAATGCCATGCTGCTCAAGCTTCAACAAGCTCATCCTCTATGATCAACCAAGGGATGGAATGGAATTCCAAAGAAGATGTTGCTGCGCAAGCCTCCTCTTCATAAACACTTATTGAACCCCATGCATTAGTTTTGGTTCAATGGAATCCTCATTGGAAGGACCCAAGACTAATAAGGCTTGGGTTTCCAATCAAAACTAACTTTTTCACCTTATGTGCAAGGGCATCCATATGACAAGAACAATAATGTGCGGATTGTAGATAATGGATGATCCAGGCACATGACTGGGAACATATCTCTCCTTCAACAATTTCAACATTTTGATGGAGGTCCTGTTTAGTTTGGAGGTGAGGCTAGAGGATAAATTTATGGCAAAGGGAGTGTATCTAATGGCAAGTTAAAGGTTGACAAAGTACACTTTGTCAAACAGCTTGAACACAATCTTTTAAGTGTTTCTCAATTCTGTGATCAAAAGCACCAAATGCTTTTCGCAGAACATGAGTGCATTATCCTTAAACCTGGGATGACTATTCCTCTAGAATTGGTACCTCTTAGGTCTCCCAGGAAAGGGGATAGGTACAACCTGGATATGAACTAGGCTTCCCCAGTAGGAGAAATATTATGCTTTCTCTCCAAAGCTGATGGTGACGAGTTAATGCTATGGCATAAACAAATGTGTCATGTCAATTTTAAAACCATGAATGAATTGGTTAAAAATTACTTGGTACATGGTTTGCCTAAAAAGGAATTTTTTTGAAAAGATAACTGTGTTACATGCCTGAAAGAGAAGCAACACAGGGCATCTCATAAATCCAAAGTTGTTAACTCCATCACCACTCCATTACACTAATTGCATATGGATCTTCTCAGTCCAACAAGTATAATGAGCATTGGAAGGAAATCATATTGCCTTGTGATAATTTATGACTTTACAATATTTACATGGGTATTCTTTTTAAGGACTAAGGATCAAACTGCTGAAACGTTAAAATCTTTCATTCTTAAAATAGAAAATCAAATTGATTACAAGGTAAAAATAATCAGAATTTATCAAGGGACTGAGTTCAAGAATCAAGTTCTTGACTCATTCTATAACTCAAAAGGGATTGCCAGACAATACACTGGTCCTAGAACTCCTCAACAAAATGTGTTGCTGAGAGGAGGAACAAGACACTTATTAAGGCTGCTAGGACTATGTTGGCTGATTCAAAGCTGCCTCTTACTTTCTGGACAGAGGCAGCCAGCACTGCATGCTATATGCAGAATAGAGTTCTTGTAGTTACGCTACATAGAAAAATTCCTTATGAGTTATGGAACAAGAGGCCACCGTTCATTGGCTTTCTAAGGTCCTTTGGTAGCAGGTGTACCATACTTAACATAGAAGACAATTTGGCAAAGTTTGCTGAAAAATCGGATGATGCTATCTTTTTTGGATATTCCACAAACTCTATTACTTATAGAGTTTATAACATCAAAATTCAACAAGGGGACAAACTTATCATAGGACAAACTCTATTACTTATAGAGTTTATAACATCAAAATCAGCCTCAACCGATTGTTGCAACAAAGATATCATCAAAATAACATTGAAACATCAAAATATGTCCAACTTGGATTTATCTTTGCAACTGAAAGTGATTCCTAGACTAAGGATTCAAAACACTAATCTAGCTGAGAACCTCATAGGAGAAGTCTTTAATAGCGTGAGAACAAGGGGACAAACTCATCATGGGAATGTCTGTTTGTACTCATGCTTCTTGTCTCAAATAGAACCCAAGAAAGTAGAAGAATCCTTAAAGGATAGTAGCTGGGTTGAATCAATGCAAGAGGAGTTGCTTCAATTCAAGAGACAAAAAGTTTGGAACCTTTGCCCGCTACCTTCTGGTCAAGTACCTATAGGCACCAAATGGGTTTTCAGAAACAATATAGATGATAGAGGCTTGATCATCAAGAACAAAGTTAGACTGGTTGTTCAAGGATATACCCAAGAGGAAGAAATTGATTATACTGATGTCTTTGCACCTGTTGCAAGACTTGAGGCAGTTAAAATCTTCCTTGCTTATGCTACATCCAAAAATTTTACAGTCTATCAGCTTGATGTCAAGTGTGCCTTTCTATATGGAAATATAGATATGGAGGTCTATGTGTGCCAAGCTCCAGGATTTGAAGACCCACAACACCCCAACTATTTGTGCAAGCTGGATAATGCTCTTTATGGGCTGCACCAAGCACCTAGGCTGTAGTATAAGACTTTGTCTCAATTTCTCCTGAAGAATGGTAACACTCGAGGCACCATTGATAAGACTCTTTTCATAAAGAAGTTTGAGAAAGACATATGGCTTGTTCAGGTCTATGTGGATGATATCATATTTGGTTCTTCAAATGACCAAATGTGTAAAGACTTTAAGAGTATTATGAAAAAGAAGTTTTAGATGAGTTCAATAGGAAAAATGGACTTTTTCCTTGGAATTCAGGTGAAGCATATGAAGGAAGGGTTCTTTATCAATCAATATAAGTATGTCTCTGATATCTTAGAAAGATTTGATATGAATGATTGTAAGCCAGCCAAGACACCTATACCCAGAAACCATGACCTTTGTCTTGACTTTAAGGGGGAGGATACTGATCAACATCAGTATAGGGCAATCATTGGATTTTGATGCATCTCATAGCAAGTAGACCTAATATCATGTTTGCTACATGCATTTGTGTAAGATATCAGGCTTCTACAAAGGGGTCTCACCAAGTTGCTTCCAAGAGAAGTCTTAGATACCTCAAAGGATCACCTAAATTAGATCTTTGGTATCCTAGGAATAGCAACTTCAATCTCTATGGCTACTCAGATAGTGACTATGGTGGCTGCAACATCAACAAGAAATCCATATCAGGAGGATGTCAATTTCTTGGTGGAAGGATCATCTCATGGCAATGCAAGAAGCAATCCCATGTCTCTACATCTCCTACTGAAGCTGAATACAATGCTGCTGCAAGTTGCTGTGCTCAGCTGCTCTGGATTCAAAATCAGATGCTAGACTATGGATTCAACTTCATGAGCACTCCTATCCATATTGACAACAATAGTGCTGTCTCCATCACTAAAAACCTGTGAAGCACTCAAAGACAAAGCACATTGATATAAGGTATCACTTGATTCAAGATATTCTGAGAAAAACCTAATCAAACTAATCAAAGTCGATTCAAATGAACAATATGCTGATTTGTTCACTAAAGCTTTTGATGAACAAAAACAATCTAAGCCCTATTACATTAGGTTAAAATTTTCTAAGTATGGGTTTTTCCGAAGAGAAATTAACCTTTGGAAGATTCTTTTTATATCTTTCAAAGCAAAATTTTTCCACGGGAAATCTTCTTCTTGGAAAAGTTTTTAGTCTCGGAAGAAGCAATCGATTGAGTATCAGATCTACTTCCGAAGCATATAAAGCTCTCCATCAGAAGGCACATTTTACTCCTTGAAGTAAGAAATTTACCTTCAGAAGTAAAATTGGCTTCGGAAGAAGATTACCCTCAGAAATCCTTTATACTCAGAAGAAAATCTTACTGTATAACGGAAATCTTTGGGCCCCACACAGTAAAAAGTAAAGATTTTCTTAATGATGTCAGAATTTTTTAAATGGTTTTTAATCTTACTGCAATTGTCATATCTTACCCCAAACAATCTTTTCACCTTATCCACAACCCAAAAACCACCATTCCACCCATTTAAATAATCCTGACTCTTCACTTTAATCTTTTTACCAAATTTACTGTCCAAACCTCCCTTCTTTCTTATAATGCCCCTCAACCCTTAACACAACCAAGTAGCACTCCTTGACTCTACCAAGGATGATGACTTCTCAAACATCATCTCCTTTCTTACCCAATCTACCTACCTTACCGCTTTGACTGTGAACCCCATCGTTTACTTGAATCACATGGAAGAATTTTGGTGTAACGGTCAAATAGTACTCCTAAATGGAGTTAGAGTTATTCGGACGAGCATTTCTTGCCAAGAGTTGGTCATTATTGAACAAGTCATCCGGGAGCATCTTGAGCTCCATGATAAAGGCGCTCCTAATGAGTTCCCCAAATCAGACCTAGATGACACATACCTCCAAATGGGATATGGTGGAGAAGTGAGTAGATCTAGAGTGTACAAGTTCAATTTCTCCTACAATCGGAAGTTCCTACTTCACATTGTTCTCCATTGTTTGTCTAACAAGTCTGGGGGATGGGATCAAATTCAATATGAACTGGGCTGCCTAGTTCATGGATTGGTGAAGAACCTCAACTTCAACTACTCAAGGTTTGTGCTGACTAATCTTAATAGGAAACCTTCAAAAGGACACATTCTTTATGTATCCTAGATTCATCCAGCACAAATCAACTACGAGTTGGACTAGAGTAAGCTTGTCCGTGTAACTACTCTACATGTCCCTCAAATGAGGTCGACCATCTTCAAGATCTTGGAGAGAATGTCCACCAATTTTACTAGAAGACACACATAGCTTCTTCTAGGTATGATTGAGCCAATGGCTACTAGTGACATCCTTGTTCACCCCACTAGTGATGACCAACACCAACAACTAGACTTACTTTGCCAGATCTTCCTACTCACCCCATCAAACACAAATATCAGAGATGAAAACGAACCCTTTCTCAGTCTACTCTGATTGAGCAAGCCCCTCCTGTTCAAACCAAAAAGACTACAGTGGAACCATGGGCTCCCACTCAGTCAGAGGTCTCACCATCCTTCTCATTTGACCTCAATATGGAATTTGAGTCTCCTTGGTCTCAATTCCCTGAGCCCCAAACCCAAGACACAAGCCCTTAAGATGAGTCCCAATACTCTCCTGAGAAACCAAAAAGGCACATCCCTACCAAAGGCTCAATGCCAATAGACATAGACCAACGTCCCGGGTCGGTAGGCTTCACTTCCCTATCCTTTACTGACCTTTTAATTAGAACTAATGAGGAGATTACATCTTTTCATGGCAATGAAGTTGATCCACAACACCCTCTATCAGATCAACAGAGCCTAGAGGGACCTCTTGTCCTAGCACACATCAGTTCAAACCAACTGAGGTGAGTCCACAGATGTGTAGGGGACTCATATAGATTCAGCTACCACTACTGAAGGAAACTCATTGGATCCTTAGGCTAGTGTTACCATCTCTGAGACTAAATCTACGGCAACCATGCCTTTTTTTGAATCTGAAAGAGACATCCTCAGGCAAGGGAAACCAGGGTGCCAAGTGTTGGGTTTTGTTACATGTTTATCAAAGCTAGTTTAACCATTTAAACTACAAAACACAGCTGATATAAGGGTTTAAAAATGGGTTTAACAATTTGAAAATATGAACCATTTTAAACCAAAACAAAACTCAAGAACAAGGATCATATGTGTGTGAAATAAAATGCTATCAAATACAAAAAGAACAACCGTAGGGTGTTCTTGAAACTACCTTTCAAGAACAAGAGAAGTGGTATGGATGAGAAGAAGATGATGATGCTTCTTGAATGCCTAGCCTCCAAACGAGAAGTCCTCAAGCTTGTATACCCACAAGCCCTAGCAAACACCTAACTTGTTAGGTAGTAGAACACCAAAACTCAACTCCTTGTGCCTCCTTCAAAACCGAAATTTCAGCAACTTTTCCTTAGATCCGAAATTTTTCAGCTTATTTGGAGAGAGTTCTTACAATGTGTGTGTGAGAGAGTGTGTTAGTTAGGTTTAGTGCAATAAAGGATTAAAGTATTGTATTAACCAAGACATGCAATCCCAAGGAGTGACCACCCTTGGGCGGCCGAAAATCAATTTAAAATGGGTTCCCCTATTTTAATTTTTATAAAACTTGCACTCTTTTAACCCATAAGTTTATAAAATTAAAACCTCTTTTAATTTTATAACATTAACACACTATTATTTGTTATTATTTAACTTACTTAAATAATGATACAAATAATTTCCCATGAACAAATTATCCATATAATTTGTTCTATTACAAAATCAATGTTTTAGAAAACCCATTTTCTAAATTGATGTAAATATTTATTTGTATGATCTCATCAACAAATAAATATTTATTGGTGTTTGATTAGCTTGTTATTGGGTATGACCCGGCTTGGAACATAACGTACTAACCACATCAATCTTGTATGTGTCTTGGGCATACAAGATCCAACAATCTCCCACTTGCACAAGATTCATAGAAGATTGATGCAAGCAGTAAATACCGCCTAACAACGGTTTACTACCATTAATACGTATGACTAAGTGCCATTCAATAACATCATCCCCTTCAAGTACCTTATTCAAAATGTTTTAGGTGAATCAATCATCTATCCTTTTGTCACAGGTGTCATGTTAAATCTCAAAGACACAGAGTGATCATTCTCTATTGATTTAACTTTATCAGGCCTTAGGCATCTTACTCTCAATGAATAAGAGGGACGAATCTCATCTTGACTACATACGTGTCTCACAATTACTTTTATTATACCTGAACTCAGGCTTATGTACTGCCATGTTTCAGAACAGCGAAGAACTAAGTCAAAGTATAATATTCGGTAAATATCAAGACCTAATATGTATCTTAGGTCAGAGGATACCAAATGATGTTCGCCCTTACTCAAAATTACTTATGATCAATCAGGAAGATTCCATGTAGTAATATTTGAGATGAAGGTCAGTCTAATATTTGTATCCCATAAATATCTATGAACTTTGGCAGCAACCCTTTGCTTTATATTCATCCATATGAATATCTACCAATCCAAGTTCATAATAGTCTTACCTTCATACTTGTTCCCACAAGTATGAACGACTACAGACGTTTTGAGGAAATGATTTACTCATGGTTTTTAAACATGCAAAATAGGAATATTAGTTGAACCATTATAACCAAATAATTCATTCAAGTAATAAAGGGTTACAATATCTAAATACAAAAATTAAAGATCAAATCCAGTCACTAGAATATTGGAGTCCCATCGCATAAGTATGACTTTCATGCTTTGCCTTTTTCAAGAAGCTTGGTGAGTGGATCCGCAATGTTTTGATCCGTGTGAACTTTGTGAATACATATCTTTCCCTTTTCAACTTCATCCCTTATGTAGTTGAATCTCCATTCAATGTGCCTAGTCTTCTGATGTGCACGGGGTTCCTTGATTTGATCAATCACACCCTCGTTATCATAAAGAATTTCTAGGGGGTCCTGAATGGAAGGGACCACCCCTAGATCGTCAATGAATTTCTTTAACCATGCAGCTTCCTGAGCTGCTAATGAAGCGACGATGTATTCTAACTCTGTAGTTGATAATGCCACCACATCTTGCTTAGAGCTCTTCCAAGAGACTGCTCCTCCATTCAAGATGAAAATGTACCCCGATTGTGATCGTGAATCATCCCGATCAGTTTGGAAACTCGCATCCGTGTAACCCGTTACTACGAGTTCCTCCTCACTAGATCCATATATTAGGAACATATCTTTGGTCCTTCTTAGGTACTTAAGTATGTTCTTAACAACCATCCAATGACTATTTCTAGGATTTTGTTGGTATCGGCTTGTCATGCTAAAGGTGGATGACACGTCCGGCCTAGTGCATATCATTGCATACATGATGGATCCTATAGCAGATGCATACGGGATTCCCTTCATTTTGTCTTGTTCATCCTTTGAGCTTGGACATTGAGTCTTACACAATATCATTCCTCTTTGGATAGGTACCGTACCTTTCTTAGAGTTTTCCATCTTGAACCTTTTAAAGATCTTATCAATGTATGCACTTTGATTTAAACCTATCATCCGCATTGATCTATCCTTATAGATCTTTATTCCCATAATATAGGTGGCTTCACCAAGATCCTTAATGAAAAAATAGCTTCCAAGCCAGGTTTTAATACCTTTCAAGGTTGGAATGTCATTTCCAAATAGTAGGATGTCATCGACATACAATACTAGGAAAGTGATGATGCTCCCACTAGCTTTCTTATATATACATGCTTCATCAGTGTTTTTTATGAACCCAAATTTGATTATCTCTTCATCAAAACGGTGATTCCAACTTCTTGATGCTTGCTTCAATCCATAGATTGATTTCTTTAAGTTGCATACTTTGTTAGGATGTTTTTGATCGACAAAACCTTCAGGCTAAACCATATAGACATCTTCCTCAAGATATCCATTTAGAAAAGCGGTTTTGACATCCATTTTCCAAATCTCATAATCATAATTAGCAGCTATGGCAAATAATATCCTAATAGACTTTAGTATTGCAACCGGTGAGAAGGTCTCATCATAATCAACCCCTTGTGTTTGAGTGAAACCTTTTGCTACAAGTCTAGCTTTATATGTATCCAAGTTTCCATGCATATCAGTTTTCTTCTTGAAAACCCACTTACTTCAAACTATCTTGGAGTTAAGAGGTGGTTCAACCAAGTCCCACACTTGGTTGTCATACATGGATTGCATCTCAACGTTCATGGCTTCAAGCCATTTGTCGCAATCCAAAATGGACATTGCATCACGATAAGTGGTTGGTTCATCGGAATCTACCACATAGCATCCATCTACGAAAAATCCATATCTTTCAGGTGGATTACTAGTTCTACCAGATCTGTGAACATTTTATGTGTATTGATCAACTATTTGATCACCCTCAACATCCTCATGTTGAGTGCTAGTGTCAACCAAACGTGTATCGGTTTGTGGTTCTTGATCCTCCTCAAGATCCATTGTTCTACTGCTTGTTCCTTACATAAGGAACTTAGCTTCTATGAACTCAGCCTTCTTGGCAACAAACTCCTTTTGTTCCAATGGATCATAGAAATAATATCCCATAGAATCTCTAGGATATCCAACTAAGATACACTTAGTGGAACAACTTTCTAACTTGTTTGAGGTGGGAGTCTTAACATAAGCCTCACAACCCCATACCTTTAAATATAATAGTGATGGAACCCTTCCATGCCATATTTCAAAAGGTGTCTTTTCCACTTTCTTGGTTGGGGCCATATTCAAAATACGGGCCCTAGAGAGCAAAGCGAAACCCCCAAATGATAGAGGCAATGAGCTTCTAGCCATCATAGATCGAACCATATCCAATAGAGTTTGATTTCTCCTCTCAGATACACCATTGTGTTGTGGTGTTCCAAGTGGAGATAGTTGTGAGACAATACGACAACTTCTAAGATGATCTCTAAAAGTATCACTTAGGTATTCACCTCCTCTATCGGTGTGGAGAATTTTTATTTTCTTGTTGAGTTGATTTTCTACTTCATTTTGGAAGATTTTGAACATTTCAAAAGCTTCATCATTGTGTCTTAACAAGTACACATAACCATATCGACTATATTCATCGGTAAAGGTAATTAAGTATCTTTCATTGTACCTAGTCATTGGCTTAAAAGGACCACATACATCCGAATGTATGATGCCTAATAAATCTTTTGCCCTTTTGGATTTGCCACTAAAAGGTGCCTTAGTCATTTTACCTTGTAAACAAGATTCACATACATCAAATGAATCATATTCATTTGCTTTTGAAAGACAATTCTTTTGAAGTGTTTGTATGCGCTTCTTGTTTATATGACCTGTAACACCCCGAAAAGTCAAAACGAGTCATTAAGGATAATGGGCTTAATTAATGGGTATTTAATAAAAGAAGGAAAAGGGTTATGGGCTAAATTGGGTTTATGGTCAAGAGCCTAAGTGATTAAGGCCCATAATCAGCCCCTTAACCCACCCAAAGCAGCCTCCATCTCTATCATTTGCAACCCTAGCTCCCAAAATTCGTAGGAGAGAAAGTAGAGAGAGAACATGAAGGAAACTCAAGATTTGGAGCTTCAAAGGTCAAGGGATTGAAAATCTGGGTGTTGGAGCATCAAACCTCAAGATAGGTGCAACAAATCCAGGTAAGAACCGACCTCCAAAACCTTCTGTAGATTAAACCCAGATTCTAGGGTTTTGGGTTTTGAAAAGTTGCAAAGAATCGCACAAAGGTCACATTTATACGTATGAAAACATGTACAAAGCTTAGATTTAGCCTCATGGATGATAAACTAAGAGATTGGACGTAAAAAGTTATGATTTTGGGTTAAAAATGAAGGAATTGATCTGCCCAAGATACATATTAAATTGATGTGGCTAGTGTAATATGATCCAAGTCGGGTCATACCCAATAACAAGCCAAACAAACACCAATAAGTATTTATTCGTTGATAAGATCATACAAATAAATAATGACACCAATTTAGAAAATGGGTTTTCTAAAACGTTGCCTTTGTAAATGAACAACATTATATGGATAATTTGTTCATGAGAAATTAGTTGTTTTATTATTTAA
>BJCM01095485.1:0-11354 GCA_018326385.1 Flaveria bidentis
AGACAAATATTAAATTCAAATGTATTTCATTAACATGTTAATGATTACATATAAACAATGAACGAATGATATTGATTTTTGTGTTTGATGATGTGACGGCTGCTAGGGTTTGGTTGTGTGATTTGATGTGATGTTTTTCCGTCGTAGAACCATCCTACGATTTGAAACCTAGGATCCATATTTATAGAAAATAGTGTTTATGTTAAGGAAGCACCTGATCTCTCGGGATTTGAAATTGTTTCAGTTAAGGAATCACCGGATCTCTTGGGATTTGCATAACTACCTTTTTGACTTGTTGACTTGTAACAATTGTATTATAATGCAAGTGTTTGGATTCCGCAGGAATATTGTCTTCAAGAAAACGATGAATGAAACACAATTAATGATTAGACAAATATTAAATTCAAATGTATTTCATTAACATGTTAATGATTACATATAAACAATGAACGAATGATATTGATTTTTGTGTTTGATGATGTGACGGCTGCTAGGGTTTGGTTGTGTGATTTGATGTGATGTTTTTCTGTCGTAGAACCGTCCTATGATTTGAAACCTAGGATCCATATTTGTAGAAAATAGTGTTTATGTTAAGGAAGCACCTGATCTCTCGGGATTTGAAATTGTTTCAGTTAAGGAATCACCGGATCTTTTGGGATTTGCATAAGTGTCTTGTTGACTTGTTGACTTGTAACAATTGTATTATTTACATAATGCAAGTGTTTGGATTCTGCAGGAATATTGTCTTCTGTAGATAATTGTTCTTCCACATGAAACTTGTTGTTTAGCAGGAACTTGTTCTTCCGCACTAGTCTTCACTTGGAACTCTCACTTCACTCTAGTTGATTGTTCATCCGCATATGATCTTGGGATGTTTGTTACTTGTAAGAAACATATCTACCGAAAAACAAAATGTTCATCCGTAGATGTTTCTCACACTTGGTCAATTTTCAGAAATTCACCAATTATCATGTTTTACCTGCAAACATACATAAATCAACACACACACACACATATATATATATATGGGTTAACCTATACATTTAATGCATACACAATAATGAATTACAAACATTCATTACAGATAATAATTCAAGTTCTAAGCCTATACAAAATGGACAAAATCTACTCATCTAGATCTAATAGAAATCAAATCCAAACTTGACACCACATGGATGACCCTTAAAATCCATCCACTTCTGCCTAAAAGTTATCCACAACACTCCACAACCAGCTTTGAACATTATTGCCTCAAAAATTCATTGAACCAATGTAAATGACAACTATGGATCAATAAATTCTGTGTTCGACCATCAAGAGAAGGAAATGAGGTGCAAAGGAACAATAAACTACTCGTAATTCACTAGAGAAGAAGAAATAACCAAATTATAGTGGTAATGTAACTAATCAGACATAAAACGAGAAACCTAATGTGGGATTAATGAAAAAAAGACAAATCAAGTTAACACAACCACTTAAATAAGATTTACTTGTATTTTAATCAAAATTGTGCAACTACAGATCGATGCAACTACAGAAGGGTGCATCATTGTATTCACAAAAGTTTTACAAAAATACTTGGGAAATGAACTAGTTATACAAAAACATTAAACAACACCAGTGCACGTATGGATTATCTTTCTATTTTGGATACAACCTCAAATGCTATGGAATTTTGATTCTCAAGCCTTCTAAACACACTCCCGATTTAATCTAATCATATCTGATTAATCTTCATTTTTAATTACACTAATCAATCACACATGAAACATAGGATCTATTGTTTAATCGAAACCAAATTTGAATACCAAACCACATGAATAATCAATCAAGTTCTGCCTAAAACTTATCAACGAAACTACACAACCAACTTCGAACATTATTGCCTTAAAATTCCATTAAACAATGTAAATGACAACTATCGATCAACAGAATCCTTATTCGACCATCAAGAGAAGAAAGCAGGTGCAAAGGACCAATAAACTACTAGTAAATTACAAGAAAAGAAGAAAGAATCAAATGATAATGGTAACAAAACTAATCAGATATAAAACGAGAAACGTAAAGTGGGATTAATGAAAAAGAACAAAAATCAAGTTAACACGACCACTTAAATAAGATTTATTCATATTTTAACCAAAATTGTGCAACTACTGATCGGTGCAACAGTGTTTTCACATAAGCTTAAGTATATACATGGGAAAAGAACTAGTTATACACAAACATTAAACACCACAAGTTAACGCATGGATTGGTTTTGCTTTTGGTTACAACCTTAAATGCTTTAGATTTTTGAATCTCAAGCCTTCTAAACACACTCCTGAACTAATCTAATCAAATCTGATTATAATCTTCATTTGAATTACACTAATCGATCCACATGAGATATAGAATCTATTGTTTAATCAAAACCATTCCGAACACGACACCACATGAATGACCCTTAAAATCAATCCAGTTTTGCGCAAAACTTATCCACAACACTCCACAACCAACTTCGAACATTATAGCCTTACAATTGAATTAAATCAATATAAATGACAACTATCAATCCATAGCATCCTTGTTCGATATCAAGAGAAGGAACTGAGGTTCAAATGACTATTGAACTATTCCTAATTCACTAGAAAAGAGAAAGAATCAAATTATAGTGGAAACGAAACAAAACAAACATAAAACGAGAAACGTAAAGTGGGATTAATGAAGAATTTAAATCAAGTTAAAACGACCACTTAATAATGTTTACTTGTATTTTAACCAAAATTGTGCAACTACAGATTGGTATATCAGTAAATTCACAAAAGATTAAGTAAATACATGGGAAAGGAACTAGTTATACAAAAAAATTAGACACTAGTTCACGTATGGATTGCGTTTTCTTTTGGTAACAACCTAAAATGCTATGGAGTTTTGATTCTCAAGCCTTCTAAACACACTCCCAAATTAATCTAATCAAATCTAATTATAATCTTCATTAGATTTACACTAATCGATTACACATGAAACATGGGATCTATTGTTTAATCGAAACCAAATCCGAACACGACACCACATGAGTGACGCTTAAAATCAATCCACTTCTGCCGAAAACTTATGCACAACACTCCAAAACCAACTTCGAACATGATTGCTTTATATATCCATTAAATCAATGTAAATGACAACTATCGAACCACAGAATCCTTGTTCGACATCAAGAGAAGGATCCTCAGTGCAAAAAACCAATGAAGTACTCCCAATTCACTAGGAAAGAAGAAAGAATCAAATTATACTGGAAATGAAACTAATCACACATAAAACAAGAAACGTAAAGTGGGATTAATGATAAAGAAGACAAATCTAGTTAACACCACTACTTAAACAAGATTTACTTGTATTCTATGCAAAATTGTGCAACTACTGATCGGTGCATCAATGTATTCACATAAGTTTAAGTATATATTTGGGAAAGGAACTAGTTATACAAAAACATTAAACAACACTAGTTCACGTATGGATTGCTTTTTCTTTTCGTAACAACCTCAAATGCTATGGAGTTTTTATACTCAAGCCTTCTAAACACACTTCGAAACTAATCTAATCAAATTTTATTATAATCATCATTATAATTAAACTAATAAATCACACATGAAACATAGGATCTATTGTTTAATTGAAACTAAATCCGAACACGACACAACCCAAATGACCCTTAAAATCAATCCACCTCAACCCAAAACTTATCCACAACACTCCACAACCAACTTCAAACATTATTACTTTAAAAATCCAATAAATGAATGTAAATGACAACTATCGATCCATAGAATCCTTATTCGACATCAAGAGAAGGAACCGATGTGTAAAGGACCGATGAACTCCACCTAATTCACTCGAAAAGAAGAAAGAATCAACTTATAGTGGAAAACAAACCAATCAAACCTAAAACGAGAAACGTGTGTGGGATTAGTGAAAAATAAGACAAATCAAGATAACACGACCACATGAACAAGATTTACTCGTATTCTAACCAAAATTTTGCAACTACAAAACGGTGCATCATTGTATTCACAAACGCTTAACTATATACTTGGAAAATGAACTAGTTATACAAAATCGTTAAACAACACTAGTTCACGTATGGATTGCTTTTTATTTTGGTAACAATTTCAAATGCTATGCAGCCTTCTAACCAAACTCGCGATTTAATCTAATCAAATCTGATTATAATCTTCATCAGATTTACACTAATCGATCACACATGAAACATAGAATTTATTGCTTAATTGAAACCAAATCTGAACACGACACCACACGAATGATGCTTAAATTCAATCCACTTCTACTGAAAAATTATGCACAACACTCCACAACCAACTTTGAACATGATTGCTTTATAAATCTATTAAATCAAGGTAAATGACAAATATCGATCCACATAATCCTTGTTCGACATCAGAGAAGGGACCGAGGTGAAAATGACCAATGAACTACTCCTAATTCACTAGAAAAGAAAAAAGAATCAAATTATAGTGGAAACAAAACTAATCAGACATAAAAAAATGTAAAGAGGGATTAATGAACAAGAAGACAAATCAAGTTAACACGACCACTTATATAAGATTCACTCGTATTTTAACCTAAATTGTGCAACTACAGATCGGAATATCAATGTATTCACAAAAGCATAACTAAATACATGGGAAAAGAACTAGTTATACAAAAACATTAAATAACACTTGTTTACGTATGGATTGCTTTTTCTTTTAATAACAATCTTAAATGCTATGGAGTTTTGATTCTCAAACCTTCTAAACACACTCCCAAACAAATCTAATCAAATCTGATTATAACGTTCATTAGAATTACACTAATCGATCATATATGAAACACAAGATATATTGTTTAATCGAAACCAAATCCAAACACGACACCACTTGAATGACCCTTAAAACTAATCCACTTCCTCCCAAAACTTATCCACAAAATTCCACAACCACCTTTGAACATTATTGCCAAAAAATCCATTAAACCAATGTAAACGAAACTATTGATCCACAGAATCCTTATTCGACCATGAAGAGAAAAAGCGAGGTGCAAATGACCAATAAACTACGCGTAAGTTAATAGAAAAGAAGAAAGAATCAAATTATAGTGGAAACGAAACTAATCAGACATAAAACGAGAAACGTAAATTGGAATTAATGAAAAAGAAGACAAATCAAGTTAACACAACCAATTACATAAGATTTACTCGAATTTTAACCAAAATTATGCAACTACAAATTGGTGCGTTATGGTATTCACAAAAGCTTAACTAAATACTTCGGAAAGGAACTAGCTATACAAAAACATTAAACAACACTAGTTCACATATGGATTGCTTTTTATTTTGGTAACAACCTCAAATGCTATGGAATTTTGATTCTCCATCCTTCTAAACACATGCTCGATTTATTCTAAGCAAATCTGATTATAATCTTTAATAGAATTACACTAATCACACATGAAACATAGGATCTATTGTTTAAACAAATGAATGACACCAATCCTAAACCAAATCCTTACATGACACCACATGAATGACCTTTAAAATCAATCCACTTCTGCCTAAAACTTATCCATAATACAACACAACCAACATCGAACATTATTGCCTTAAAATTCCTATAAATAAATGTAAATGACAACTATCGATCAACAAAATCCTTGTTCGACAATCAAGAGAAGGAAACGATATACACCGGACCAATAAACTACTCGTAATTTACTAGATAAGAAGTAAGAATCAAATTATAGTGGAAACGTAAAGTGGGATTAATGAAAAAGAAGACAAATCAAGTTAACACAACCGCTTAAATAAGATTTACTCGTATTTTAACCAAAATTGTGCAACTACAGATCGGTGCATCAATGTATTCACAAAAGCTTTACTAAATACTTAGGAAAGGAACTAGCTATACAAAATCATTAAGCAACACTAGTTCATGTATGGATTGCTTTTTCTTTTGGTAGCAACCTCAAATGCTAAGGGGTTTTGACACTCAAGCCTTCTAAACACACTCCAAACTAATCTAATAAAACCTTATTATATAATCTTTATTAGAATCACACTAATCAATCACACATGAAACATGGGATCTATTGTATAATCGAAACCAAAACCGCAAACAACACCACATGAATAAGCCTTAAAATCAATCCACTTCCGCCAAATCTTATCCACAACACTCCTCAATCACCTTTGAACATTATTTCCTCCTAAATCCATTAAACCAATGTAAATGACAACTATCGATCCATGGAATCCGTGTTCGACCGTCAAGAGAAGGAAAAGAGGGGCAAAGGACCAATAAACAACCAGCAATTCACAAGAGAATAAGAAAGATTCAAATTATAATGGAAACGAAACTAATCAGACATAAAACGAGAAACGTAAATTGGTATTAATGAAAAAGAAGACAAATCAAGTTAACACGACCACTTAAATAAGATTTACTCGTATTTTAACCAAAATTTTGCAACTACAGATTGGTGCGTCATTGTATGCACAAAAGCTAAACTAAATACAAAAAACATTAAACAACACTAGTTCACATATGGATTGCTTTTTATTTTTGTAACAACCTCAAATGCTATGGAATTTTGATTCTCAAGCCTTCTAAACACATGCCTGATTTAATCTAATCAAATCTCATTATAATCATTAATAGAATTACACTAATCACACATGAAACATAGGATCTATTGTTTAATCGAAACCAAACCTAACATGACACCACATGAATGACCTTTAAACACACTCCCAAACTAATCTAATCAAACCTAATTATAATCTTCAATAGAATCACACTAATCAATCACATATGAAACGTGGGATCTATTGTTTAATCAAAACCAAAACTGCAAACAACACCACATGAATAAGTCTTAAAATCAATCCACTTCCGCCAAATCTAATCCACAACACTCCACAATCACCTTTAAATCCTCCAAAATCCATTAAGCCAATGTAAATGATAACTATCGATCCATGGAATCTGTGTTCGACCGTCAAGAGAAGGAAAAGAGGTGCAAAGGACCAATAAACAACTCGCAATTCACAAGAGAATAAGAAAGAATGAAATTATAGTGGAAACGAAACTAAGCAGACATAAAACGAGAAATGTAAATTGGAATTAATGAAAAAGAAGACAAATCAAGTTAACACGATCACTTAAATAAGATTTACTTGTATTTTAATCAAAATTATGCAACTACAAATTGGTGTGTCATTGTATTCACAAAAGCTTAACTAAATACATGGGAAAGGAACTAGTTATACAAAAACATTAAACAACACTAGTTCACATATGGATTGCTTTTTTATTTTGGTAACAACCTCAAATGTTATGAAATTTTGATTCTCAAGCCTTCTAAACACATGCCCGATTTAATCTAATCAAATCTGATTATAATCTTTAATAGAATTACACTAATCACACATGAAACATAAAATCTATTGATTAATTGAAACCAAATCCGAACATGACACCACATGAATGACCCTTAAAATCAATCCACTTCTGCCTAAAACTTATTCACAAAACGGGGTCCTAGTACTCACACAAATGACACCGAGAAGTAGAGCTTCGGTTTGACTCGCTACACGACGAATTTGCCCGCTTGAATCTACCCGAACCAACCTTTTCTCTCTTTTCTCCCTTCTTTCTCTCCTCTCTTTCTTTGTGGCTGAAAGGTGTGAGTGTGGGGAGAGTATGGCTGCCTTGTCCCTACAAATATCACCACATTTCCAACTTTCCTTCGTTGGTGAGTTTGGTCTCTCGACTTTTAACTTTATTTCTTTTTCTTCATTCGCCGGCTTCAAAATAAATAAATAACCAGGTGTTACAAGTCCACCCCCTTAAATTGGTTTCATCCCCGAAACCTGTTATTCCTCGAACAAACGTCGGTAATGCTGTCTCATTTCTTCCTCAGTCTCCCACGTTGACTCGGATCCCTTCCTGTGCTTCCACTGTACACGCACAAAGAGGAATCACTTTATTTCTCAGCCTTCTCTCTTTTCTATCGATAATTGCCACTGGTTGCTCCACATAATTGAGCCATTCGTCTACTTCGATGTCTTCCAGTGGAACAATCATGTCTTCCTCCGCTAAACACTTTCTCAGATGAGATACATGGAATGTCAGGTGTATTCCACTTAACTCTTCTGGTAACTCTAGTCTATAGGCCACCTCTCCTACTCGAGTAATGATTCGAAAAGGGCCTATATACCTTGGGCACAACTTGCCTCACTCTCTGAATCGGATAATACCTTTCCAAGGTGAGACCTTCAACATAACCTGGTCACCCACCTGGAACTCAATCGCTCTGCGTCGTTTATCAGCATACGACTTCTGTCTATCTTTGGCTGCCTTCATGTAGGCCTTGATCTTTTCAAGCTTCTCAGTCATAGCCTCGATTACACTGCTCTAGCTAATTGTCCACCATGAAACCTATTAGTCCGAAAGCACATAATAGACTGATTTGATTCCTTTTGTCCCCCTTCTTCACAGCAGCGTGGTGTTCCTTCTAACCAATATCACCCCAACAAACGGGTGTTTTGCATCTCCTACCGTATAGCATCTCATATGGTGGCATACCAATGTTGGCATGATAGTTGTTGTTGTAGGAGAATTCGGCTAACGGTAAGTGGTCATCCCAACTTCCTCCAAAATAGATAACACATGCCCAATGCATGTCTTCCAATGTCTGAATGGTCCTCTCTGACTGACCATCAGTCTGGGGATGATAAGTCGTGCTAATATGTAACCTCGTCCCCATAGCATCGTGGAATTTCTTCCGAAATTTGGATGTAAACCTGGTGTGATGATCAGGCACAATCGACACGAGTACACCATGACGAGTCACAATCTCCTTAATGAAAGTTCCGCCGACCTCTCAGATTAATATGTCTCGCGGATCGGTAGGAAGTGAGCACTCTTCTTCAAACGATCCACAATCACCCATATAGCATCATACCCTTTCATAGTACGTGACAACTTCGTAATGAAATCCATGGTGATGTGCTCCCACTTCCATTCCGGTATATCCAAAGGTTGGATCTTCCCATACGGCTTCTGATGCTCGTCCTTCACCGGTAAGCAAGTAAGACACTTACACACATACTCCAGTATGTCACGCTCATACTCGGCCACGAGTAATCTTTCTTCATATCTTGGTACATTTTCGTGGCACCTGGATGAATGGAGTATCGAGTCTTGTGAGCTTTATCCATGATCTTCATGCGTTGATCCCCAAAACGAGGAATCCACATTCGTCCAAATCGGGTTCTAACACCGAGTGTGTTTTCACCCAATTCCGCAACCAGACCTCTCATTCTTTCAGATTTAAGATGATCTTCTTTCAATGCCTCATCTTGAAACCCTTTAACTTGCTTCATCACATCAGAGGTCATGATCAACTGGTATGCTTTCACCCGAATCGGTTCGAGTCTCTCTTTCCGGCTAAGGGCGTCTGCCACCACCTTGGCTGTGCTCAGATGGTAATGGATCTCGCAATCATAGTCCTTTATGAGGTCCAACCATCGTCTCTGTCTCATGTTTAGGTCCTTCTGCTCAAAGAAGTACTTCAAGCTCTTGTTGTCAGTGAATATGGTGCACTTCGTTCCATAAAGGTAGTGCCTCCAAATCTTTAGCGCTTAAAAGTAATAAAATACTTTCTGTATGTTGTATATGAAAATACTCTTTCTGTAAAATACAACTCTTTACAGTATATGCGAGCACGCATTAACTATATGAACAAATATTGTTCGTTCTCTTTACTGTATGCCTTGTATGTTCTGTGTTCTTTTATCTTTATCTTTCATTGTCTGTATGGACCAATGAGCAATACCCCAACTGTATGCGCGATGGAAAACGGGTGATGGGCCATCTATATCCCTCGGAAGGGTCAACTATATCCCTCGAAAGGGTCAACTGTATCCCTCAAAAAATGTGTTGTGTACTGTATACAAGGCCTATCCAATCACCCAGGGTACGCTGCATAGGTCCTGCCAATCTCCAAGACTGGCCCTGTGTGCATAATAGGGTAGCTAACCCGCAGCATAGTTGAGCTAACGACAACGCGGTTGTGTACCTCCTATAAGCTTGCAAGACTTGTTAACATTTTATTAATGTTCCTCTTCGTTCTTTATTGCTCTTTCTTTATTATTACAATATACTTTATGTTACGATAATAAACATAGCACATAAAGCCACACACTATAAGTAATAATAATAATAGCAATAATAATAATAAGGAACAATCATAAGGCAATCATAAGCAATCATAATCATGCATGAAACCTATCATTAATAAGCCCTAGTCAACCTCGGTCAAAAACCCTAAAATCACAGACTCCTAAAATTTCTGTAATAAATTCTAAGTGTTAGTTGCTTTGACACTATTTAGGCGCATGAGCCCTGTTTGGGCGTTTGATCACTATGTAGGCGCATCAGCCAACACTTAACCATTTTGACACTTAGACGCATGAACTATCCAGGCGCATGGGCACTATTTGGGCGTATGAACACTTAGGCGCATGGGCCGCTTGGGCACATGGGCTATACTTAGATATTTCTAAGACAATTTCAGGCGCATGGGCTACTGTTCGGACGCATGGTTTGCACTTAAATTCTTCTAAGGAAATTTCAGGCGCATGAGCCTTATCTAGGAGCATGAACCTTCTGTTCAACCTGTTTCTAGTATGTTTTCGAACCCATTCATCATACCTATCTGTTCTAAGCTTAGCATGGCTATTCTAAACATGAACAACCTATAAGCATCTAAGAACCAACATTCAACATGCATAATACATACGGGTAAACATATATAAACTTTGTAAAACCATTTTAATACATTTTTAGCCCCCAAAGATGTTCAAAACAAGTAGAAATCGGGGTCTAGAACTCACCTGGTGCAACTTGGGTGTTTCTTCCTTCTAACCCTTTTGCAATTGAGTTCAAACACCTAAAAACACCACCAAACACACACACCCGAGCACATACACAAACACATAAGCACATAAACATATAACCGGGATAAAACTCGACATAAACACTTAAAAACCATGAATTCTTACCTTGAATTCGATTCCTTCTTTTTTAAAACCGAAGTTCTGCTCTCTTCCTTTCTCTCTCTCTTTCTAAAACCGAAGTGAAAGAGTGATGTGAAGGGAGGGTGGGCGGCCATGCCCACCTTTACACCAACTTTTCAAAGATTTGTCCTTTTGGACACTTTTAGTCCCTCCACTTGGACTTTATTATTTTTCTTTCTTTTTATTCTTCATTTCTTGTCTTTTTAAAATAACCGGGTGTTACAAGTCCACCCCCCTT
>BJCM01095508.1:0-12358 GCA_018326385.1 Flaveria bidentis
TATATATGTTCAACCCATGGGAACTCACCAACTTTCAAAGTTGACCCTTTATTTTTACCATGTTTCAAGTTTGATACTTGAGGATCTCTTCATGCTCATATAGGACTTGGACTTAGTTTAACTGAAAATATTATATTGTTGTTTATACCTTGTTTGTAATGTAATGATTTAATTGTCTTGTATTGTTCAATAAAAATGATATTTAATATTATTTCAACTTATTAGTTCCATGTGCTATGAACAATCGTTTCACATTCGTCCAACTCGATGATTCCACCGTCAGTCGAGGTGTGACAATCCAACACTTTGAGATCAATAACCTTTAAGTGAATGATGTTAAAAAAACAAACAAAGTTTTATGATTGTATGAAGAACTTCTGCCGTTAACAATCCACGAATTACAATAGGAATCGTATGCGTCATCAAAACATGATGTTGGTCCATTTGATCGATTTGCAATACAAATGATATGTTGAATCGTTCAATATCAAATACAAACATTAGATAACAAAGATGAAGAAGATTAAGCACAATCACAAATGAATCAAAATAAGAGCAATGAGAATCAATACAATAAATAATAATAAAGCACAATGATATTTCTATGAATAAACTGCTTACAAAGGCCACTTGCAACAATGATAAATGATTAGGGTTTTGACAAATTACCCTTACAATGAAAATTATCAAATCTATATACAGCAGTCTTAGTTTCACAGACAGTTTCGCTGACAGCAAAACTATACTGCCGAAACTATAGTTTCGCCCGATAGAAACAATAGTTTCGCCGAGTGAACTAAAACAACTGACTATGAGCGAAACTATAGTTTCGCTGGACCATAAAACCAAGAAAAATAAACTACATATAAAAGTAAATTAACATTAAACCTATTATAAAGTAATTTAAAAAAATCTAATCTAAAGTGAGTCCAACCTATACTTAATCTTCAATACTCCTCCTAGGTTGGACCTCACCGCCTTCACTTCTCTTGATTTGTCTGGTCAGCTCCAATCTCTCTTGTTGTATCTGATGTGTCTTTATCTGCTCCTGTAGTTTCTTCCTTGGGAGCTTCAGCAACTGATTCACTCTGGTCACCTCCTGCTTCATTAGCTCCCTCAGGACGAGCACTAGCTTGCTCAAACTTTCTTGTTAAGTCCCTCACACCCATGTCTAATCCAACTTGAACTCTAGTCTTCTCTTCCAGCTCCCTTACTTCTTTTCTCATACCTCTAGCCTTATTTGCCACTATCATGAATAGACTGGCTTCTTTTCTTGTCTCTTCTCTTGCTGCTGCTTTGATGTGATTTTCATAAAGAACCGGCGGGTCTTCATCGCAGAATCCAAATATTTCCATAGGATCAAATAATCTGAACTCAACACCACCTTTTACTCTGATCATAAACTCCCCCGTATTGTTATCATAAAACCACTTCTTGAAGTTTTGTAATTGCTGGGGAAGGTGATCTGAAAATCTAACCCTGTTTACAGTCTTTGGGGGTTTAACCCTCAGCACAATCATTCCTTTTCCCGTCTCCTAATCCTTATCCTTCTTTGATCTTCTTCTCTCATCCTTCATGAACCTAAATCACTTAAAATGTCGTTCAGTCCATTCTTGATCTCCTTTTCTAGTAACATGCCTTTCTCACTCAAATCAGCATTAAGCAATGGCAGCACAACCAACCTCCTCAAGTCCCACTTAGGCAAGGTCTTGAATTCCTTCCTCTTGTGGAGATAAGAAATGCCTCCCCCTCTCCTATTTATCATAAAAATTTTGAGGCCGGGGTTATATTTCTAACTTATGATCCTTTTATCAGCCTCAGATTTACTGAACCCTTCCAGATTTTGGAATAGGGGAGTTATCTCTTCAATCCCGTTCTCCTTAGCAAACCAATCATCCTTCTCTATTTCAAACACATATTTATCATCATCACCCTTCTTGGCAACATAGGTGAGAGGTCTCTCATCAACCTTATAATATTCTAGTTTAGAGTCATAACCAACCAGTTGATCATCATCTTCTTCTTCATCAATCAGCCCCTTCTCAACAGTCTTCTCCATATGTTCAACAAGTTTCTCTCTCACCACCTCTTCTTCAACCAAATCATTCTCCAAGTCAAAGTGCATGTTCACGAAACCAGCCTCAACTACCTCTTCAACACTCTCCATATTCACAATTTCTTCCCTTTCTCCCAACCCTCTTGCTTCATCAGGTGTGCTTCAGATGTGCCCTCTCCTGCCCGAGAAGATGTACCCCTGTTTAAAAATGAGTACTTGGTAGTGTCAGTCAAATCATCTAACTCAGTCTGATTTAGCTTATTGGGCAGGCCGATTGCAGCCTTCATCTCATTTACCTCCTCAAACAGTCTCTTGATCAACTTATTATGGTCCACCAACATCTTGGTAATTATCTCAATCACCTCATCCTTTTTCCTTTCTCTTATCTCTTGATTGGTAATTTGTGTCTTTACCGTGCTTAATTCATTAGCTAGAGATGCATTAAGATTTCTTATCACATCCTCATCTAAACTCGCTCTCTTTTCCCTCCTTGAAGACTTTGTGAAAGTTTGATGCTTATGTTTAGTCCTTCTCTTAACTTCTCCCTCATCAGCTTTCTTCTTTGACCTTTTTTCTTTGTCAACCCTGGCATCCTCTTCCATCTCATTAACATCCTCCTCGAAATCATAATCTTTCTCTTTTCATATCTTTTCCTTTTTTTAACTGCATTAGTCTGTTGTGCCCTTATCTCTTCAGCCCTTTTGTTCTCAGACTCATATACCTTCCTGATATAGTTCCACCTTCTTGCTGGGTACATGTTTTCCCAGAGATGAGTAATTTTCCCACTGAAGTCGTGATGAATGATGCAGCAGTCTACGAAGATACAGGTGTTCATTTGCACTAGTCTTTTAACCTCCATGTGCCTTGGAATATTAGGTATAAGATCATCAAAAATCATCTGTAAGAATCAAGGATAAAACAACCATTTATCCTTCTTTAATGCCATCACGTTCTCCGCCATACAAGCAAAAATCAGTCTTGCTATGTTTGCCTTCTCTCCCCTGCAACATATCACCATAGCTTTTGCCTAATCTAAGTTAAGCCCATTTGTAAGATCCACCTTTACGGTGATCTAAGCACATAATAAAGACATGAGCTATGTATCTCCATTCTATAGAGAAGAAGGACTTCTTAATCTCCTTTCTAGTTCCAAAAGGTGGCCCCTTATATCCCATTAATCTAAATGCTTCAAACACCTCTTGGTCTGATAGAGTAACCTCCTCTCCTGTGTCTTCGTCTAGCCTTAGCACACTCGATACAATCTTAGCAGTAATGATCACCTCATTCTCCATCACTCTGGCTATGATCCTCTGTGTATTGCCTCTTGTATCATACTCTGTCGTTCTCCAGAAATCTTTGATGTGAAGGTCATAAATAATAGAGGAATGAGATATCGCTTAAGCTATAGGAGATCTCTGCAACATTGTATGCAATCTCTAAAACCAGCTGCTTTAGGGTGAGTATCATCCAATATAGCAGAAATGTTGTTCCGCTCGTCAAATTTCATATTCGACATTTAATCTGAAAAACAGATGAAATGCATTAGAATAATATATTTAATAATAATATTAAAGAAAAATAAGGAAAAGATAAAAATTACACAAAATCCAAATTAAATTCACTAGCCGAAATTATAGTTTCGCAGATTGAAAGTTTTAGTTTCACTGGACAAAACTATAGTTTCGGCAGCAATTAGTTATAGTTTCGCCAGCAATTAGTTATTAGTTATTAGTTTCAGCAACACAGTAATGTAGATTCGACTAGCCGAAATTATAGTTTCGGCTCAATGAAACTAAAGTTTGGTCAACGAAACTGTTAAGTTCGCCCGATTATCGTAACTCCACAGTTTTGCTGAAAAACTATGAACTTTCATTCAGTTTCGCTGGACTATCTGTACTTTCGCAGTAAGAACTACGAAGGTACCGAAGAGTCTCAGTCAAAGATATTCACAATGAAGTTATTAAACCTATAAAACCCTAAAGTCCTGAGTTCGAAACTCACTTGCGAAGGGAAAAACGGTCAATCAAAACATAAAATCGCAAAGAAGTAGATTCCTTAAAAACTTTTACGGAGAATTCCTAAGCCATAGAAAACACGATTGTGCGAAAATGGATGAACAATTTTCCAAATTGAGTTAAATAGCACATAGTTTCGTAGGCAGGGAAACTATAGTTTCACCAAGCGAAGATGCAATTTCGCCGGCCGAAACTCTGGACGAAACTGACCATGCCACTTGCGAAAGAGCCGGCGAAACTACAATTTCGTCATACGAAACTACTAGCGAAATTATAATATTGCTGGAAATCTAAAAAAATTTAAAAATTTGACTATTTTTCCCTTTCTTTGAAAAAAAATAAAAATAAAAGTAAAAATAATTTTAAAAGAATTAAAACAAAGTAGACAAAATAAAACAAATCAAACTAAAATTTTCTCCAAAAACCTCACCAATCTTCACGTAAAATTTTATTAAAACAAAATCAAACAATACAAACGGATATGAACGAGAAACTGAAAAGATCTTTTGGAGAATCAAAGTTTGGTGGGATTGTTGATATATTCATCCTTTTAAGTCCATGACTTCTTCGTTTCAACAAGTTATTATGTTTTGATTCTTTTTAAAGAAAACATAGAATGACCCGGTCCCCATAGATATTTGGCAAAGAATCTTATCCTGTCCTCAAGATGTATTGAATAAATGACACGCTCTGCATGACTCTTCCTCTCAGAAGTATCATAGGTCTTATTTCATAAGAACCAAAGCCCTTATAAACATCAAATGATGAGACTCCAGGTCTATACTTATGTATAACAAAGGAGTTGATCAATTGAGTCTTACAGATGTGAGCTTTAGGTCTATACTTACGTATAATAAAGAAGATCATCATATGGTGCCGATGAGAGCTACAGGTCAGTACTATCGTATAGTAGAGCAGATCATCACTACAGGTCAATGTTCACACATAGCAGAGGAGATAAGCACCAAAAAGGAATATAGCAGGGAGCATCTTAGGTACAAAGATGAGAAAGTGTATAGTTTTTAGATAGGGTGGAAAGGTTTGACACAAAGATACTTTGGATAAGAATAACTCAAAATAGAGATATCACATTCTCAACCTATTTTGAACAAGGACTTGAATATTTGTGAAGGCCAAAAATATCAAGGGGATTAACTGAGTCATCAAGTTTCTCTTTTATAAATTAAGCTACGAGTTTACTATTTACTTCGCTTTCTAGCTGAACCTATCAAGTATATCCCAAACAATACTATCAACTTTATTTATATCATCCAGGCTTCTCATTTTATTCTGCAAAGAAAAACAAGATCATTTAATATATTCTCCCCTGAAATTTCTACAAATAAGCAAGAAGTAGAAATTTCTAACTGGACTATATATCATTATTGTTGTATATATATATATATATATATACATATATATACTTTTTTCTTATGTGAAAGATGATAAAGAACAATGGAGCAAAAAGAACAAAAAGAGAAGAAAGAAAATATATAAACAATATATACATAAAATAGTTTGAAAGAAAAATGGTTTTAAAATGATATTAAACCCAACATAGTGATCAATTCATAAAAGCAAGGTTTATCAAATGTTTTAGTGAAAAGATCCGCTTTTTGATTTTTTGTGTCTATAGGGATAATATCAATAAAACCCTTTTCCTGAGCATCACGGATCGCATGAATCCGCGTCTCAATGTGCTTGGTTCGGGAATGATGAATAGGGTTCTTGGCAATGCCAATGGTTGCTTTGTTGTCACAGAATAACGGTGTACGGAGAAAGTTAATCCCATAGTCAATCATCTGGTGTTGTATGTAGAGTACTTGTGAACATCAGTTGGAAGCAGCAATTTATTCTGCTTCTCCCGTAGCGAGAGAAACAGTGGTTGTTTCTTGCTTTACCATGAAACCAGACAATTTCCCAAGTATTGACATCCTCCGGTAACCGACTTTCTGTTTAACCTGCATCCATTAGAATCACTATCAGAATAGGCATGTAAGTCAAAATTCCCACCATAAGGATAACAAAGACCTAAACGAGAAGAGCCTTTAAGATGACGAAAGATTCGTTTTACAGCTTTTTCATGAGACTCTTCCATGGCAGATTGGTATCCAGCACAATATCCTACAACAAAGGTGATGTTAGGACGACTTGATATAAGATACATAAGGGAACCGATCATGGATCTGTAGAGATGAGGATCAACACGTATCCCATTTTCGTTAGGAGTGAGGCACATTTGAGTAGTAAATTGAGTCATTTCAGGAGAAGCTTCATCCATCTTGAATTTCTTCAAAATTTCTTTAACATACTTCTCCTGATGAATGAGAATTCCCTTTGGCTTTTGTTCTACCTGCAGCCCAAGGAAAAAGCACATCTCCCCCATCATACTCATTTCGAAGCGACTACACATCACCTTCTCGAACTCCCGACACAATTGAGGATTGGTGGAGCTGAAGATAATATCATCAACATATACTTGTACAAGTAGCATTTCACCATCCACTTTTGCAAGATCGGTTTTTTCACTTAACACTTGGTTTTTCTCTCAGACTCACTTATGTTACACTCAGATAAGATAAATAGAGTCTATTCTAAGAGTTGATAATAAAATAATAAGTAACAATGAATATAGAAAGATAATTTTCAAGGTACTTGCATATATTGTTTCTCAACTCAAAGTGATACATGACTTTTACAAGCATGGTTTATGAGTTACAATGAGAAACTATATATAATACTACCTACAGCCGGATATACTTTGATACCAGCTAGAATCCTCTAACTAAAGCAAATACTACAAAGCTATAGTTTAAGATATCTTAGATAATGTCTTATCTAAGATATGGTAGTCAGGACATGTCCTTAACTTACCTTTTGTCACCAACTAAAGTTGGTAACTTGTACAAACATAAAAAGATGAACAGTGGAATAAAGTATGGTCAACTACATGGCCTTTTAGGAAATGACATGCAGTATCAGAGGTGTGCAGCAAAGTGTCAGAGACCATACTTATGTCCACTAGTTCCTAGCAATGTCTTCCGAAGGTTAAATGGTTTCGAAAGAACAAGTACTTCCGAAGCCACTTATACTTCGGAAGAGGCTACTTCTTTTGAGGCTTGATGGCCTTCTTATATTCTTCATACTTCAAAAGTTCACTAATGATCTTTTCTTCTAAGACTTGATCTTCAGAAGTGAGCATTTTATCTTCGGAAGTAGAGTTTGTCTTCGGAAGCAAAACTGTTACATTGACTTCGGAAGAATTCTATTTCCTCAGAAAGTCCATATTTAGTTTTGGAAGTCCTTTGTAAGTTGTACCAAAATTTGTCTAAGTGATTTGGTTTTGGTTGCACCAGCCTTCTTCTTGATCCAACAAACTCCCCCTAGGCCGATGCTACCAAAACCTCACTTATTCCTGCTTCTCAAAACTTTCAGCACCAAGGAAAGCAGATATTTATCTGTTTCTTTATTCTTCCCAGAAGTAGTGCTGAGAAGCTTGTATAGATCATTTGTTGACAGGAACTTCAGTCTGTCACCCTAAATGATATGTACCTTTTGTTGGGTCCCTTTGAAAAGAGTTAGTTGATGAGAGTTGTAGTCATACTCCCATCTAACTATAGGTTCCAATTCAGGGCCTTCCATCATCTGTAGAAAAGCAATGCTTTTGGCGGTTAACCATTCCTTGTCTTCCTTCTCTCTTAGTTTCAACTCTTCTTCAGTCCTTGCCTTTGTGGTAAGCTCAACAAGATGAAGGCTGTTAAGATGACTTCTGATGTGAGAAGCAGTTTCAGAGTTGGAGGGATTGGAGAATGGTTTCTCTGCTAACTCAACAATGTCAAATCTGCTAGAGTGTAGTAGAAAGGAGGCATTCAGCCTGTTGCTTTCTCCATTCTCGCTTTCCATAACAAAGTTGTGAGAGGCTTCATCGAACCTCCACTGGATGATTTTCTTTCTAGAAACAAAGTTGTGTCCAGCAGAGTCACGAGCTTTCTTCTTAGTTTCTTCTTTTCATCATTTAACGAGTCAGAGTTGAGACCAAGAAGTCTAGCAGCATGGCCAGTGTTCCTCTGGGCAGATCAAGAAATTGATCTCTTGTGAAGAAACATGAAGATCCATCAACGTATGACAGTGTGATAGAGTCTTCTTCATAAGAGATGTCGCTCAGAGTTGTGCAGTTTGAGAGCTTTGTCTTGATTGCCTTGAATTCTTCTAGGGAGTGATGTTTGGAAGGCTGAGGGGATGGTTCAGAAGATTGTTGGGTAGGTTGTGGTGTCGTGGTTCTGGAGAGTGTCTTGGGTTGGAGGATGGGAAATTAGGTGGTTGAGGAGAGGAAATGGGTATGGATAGTGGTGTAGGTTCAGGTGTGAAGGGTTCATCTTTGATGATGAATGGAGAGGGTGTTGGTTCAGGTTGGGGTTGAGAGGTTGGTTTGAAGGTCATCCCATGTACCCTTATGTACAACTCTTTCCTTTTGCCCAAACGAATATCAACCGTGATTTCACTGACAATTTGTTGGTGTGTCTTTTCAGACATGGGTCCCACCTGCCTACCAGAGAAGCCGTGAGCCCTGAGATAGTCTTTCATCCAGGCTTTCTCACCTAACTTCTTGGTCGCAGTGACCATTGCTTCTTCTTCTTTCTTCTTCTTCTCCCTCAACTTCTCTCTTTCAACTTTCTTTCTCTCTTTCTCCAATTGATCCTGCTCTTTGTTGAAGAGTCAAAGGATCGTATCATCATTGTGTGGAGATATCTCTTGAAGAGAGAAACCTCTGGAGGTTAGGAAAGCTATCCTTAACCTCCTGAGCTAGATGTCAACTTGCCTCTTTTCTCTTTCTTTCTATTCCTCTAAGGCCAACCGTGCTGCTTCCTTCTGTTGTTCATTCTGCAGCATGGTTGCCTTTTCCAGTTCCACCAACTCCTCTAATGGTAGCAGTAGTATGTCCTCATTGGCAGCTCCAAGCTTGATGAGCTAGTCAATGATCTCTACTCTCTTCTTGTTGTAGACTACCTCCTGGTTGGCTGCAGCTGCCTTAGAACTAGCAGCTAACATCTTCTCTTCTTCCTGAAGCTCTTCCGCAGTCATTTCTTCTTTCCTTTATCATCTTTTAAAGTGCTTGACTTTGTGGTTCTTGGAGAGAGGATTCAAATTGTGAGAGAGGCAAAGAGGGTGTTTAAGCTAGAGGTTGATCAAGAAAGTCCTCACTATTCACCTCAGATGCTAGCTCTAGAATTGCATCTATGATGATTAGATCCTCGAACAGTGAGAATAATCCTTTCGCAACTTCCATTTTGGCTTCAGAAGACTCAGCTTGTTCTTCCGAGGCTTTGACTTCAGCTTCGGAAGTTTGAGGGAGTGCAGTTTCTGTCCCAACTGTTTTGGTTGCTAGGCCATCAGTCCTCATTTCCCCTTCGAATTGAATCTCAGGTTCTATTTGGACCTTAGGTTGACCAACTTCTTCCACAGTGGTAGAAGGTGCACTGATCCTCTAAAGCTCTTCAGCTCCAAAGTACATCATAGCTCCATTGGGGCTTGGTTGATCTAGAGATGATCTCAACAGAATCTTGGAGAAGAATCTATAAAGATCTCTGAGCATCCTTGGGATGGCTCAGAAAAGGTAGTTGCAGTGGGAGCCGAGATTTTGGAAGTTGAAGTTTGGCTCAGTGGTTCCTTTGGTGTTTGTCTCTAAACACTCTCCCCCTTTTTGGTAGCATCATCTTGAGAGCTAGATGAGATAGTGGAAGAGGTTAGGGAGACCTGAATAGGTACATGCCTAATAGATCTCTCAATCTGTTTCTCAGCTAGTTGAGCCTTGAGATTGTCAATCTCAAGTTGCTAAGTGGCGGACCAATCCTCTAAAGTCCTAACCTTGGACTCAGGGTTTGAGACTTTAGAAAGCAGGTCTTCTATGGTGAGTTGCAGTCTTCCCTCATCTTCTTTTGAAGAATCAGGGAGAGATGAGATAACATATCTAGTATGTTCAGCCTCACCACCAGATGTGGTTTCTTGGCACCCTGGTTTTCCTTTTTAATGATGTCTCTTTTAGAGTCATCAAAAGGCATGGTTGCCGTAAATTCAGTCTCAGAAATATTACCATTGTCCATAAGGTCCAATGAGGCACCTTCTGTAGTGGCAGCTGAATCTGAATGAGTCCCCGCCATATCAGCGGGACTCACCTCAGTAAAGGCTTGCTGATGGGGGTTAGAGATAAGAGGTCTCTCTAGGCTCTGTTGATCATTGAGACGGTGTTGTAGATCAACTTCATTGCCATGAAGAGATGTAATCTCTTCATCAGTTTTGAAAAGAAGGTCAGTGAAAGATAGAGAGGTTAAACCTACTGACCTAGGACCTTGATCAATGTCTACAGGCATTAAGCCTATGGTGGGGTTGTCCTTTTTTGGCTACTCAAAGGAGTATAGATACTCACCTTGAGGGCTTTCAGCTTGGGTTTCGGGCTCATGGGTTTGAGACTAAGGAGACTCAAGACCCATATTGAGGTCAATGGTGAAGGATAATAAGACCTCAGACTGAGTGGGTGCCCAATGTTCCACTCTAGTCTTTTTGGATTGAACAGGAGGAGCTTGTTCAATCAGAGTAGATTGAATAAGGTTTCGATTGGGGCGTCTTTGGTATGTGATGGTGATGTGGTGAGAAGGTTTAGTTGGTAGTATGGGGGTAGCTGTTGGTGTGGGTTCATTACCTGTGGGGTTAACAAGGATGTCACCAGGAGTTATTTGCTCAGTCATAACTAAAAGTAGAGAAATGTACCTTCTAGTGAAGTTGGTGGACACATTCTTCAAAGTTTTGAAGATGGTTGGCCTCATTTGAGGGACAAGTAGAGTGGCTGCACAGACAAGCCGACTCTGGTCCAGCTCATACTTGATAATGTGTTGGAGAAATCTGGGATACAAAAAGAATGTTTCCCGCTGGAGATTTCCCAATTGATTGGTCAGCACAAATCTTGAGTAGTTGAATCTGAGGCTTCTCACCATTCCATGAACTAGGCACCCTAGTTCGTATGGAATTTGATCCCATCCCCTAGATTTATTTGACAGACAGTGAAGAACAACATGCAGCAGGAACTTCCAGTTGTAAGAGAAGTTGAATTTATTGACAGTTAACCTGTTGATGTCTCCACCATATCTTATTAGAATGTAAGTGCTGTCTAAATTTGATTTGGGGAACTCTGTTGGTGTACCCTCATCATGAAGCTCGAGATACACCCTAATGAGTTGTTCAGTAATGATCAACTCTTTGGTCACAAATGCTAGATCGTATTACACGAACCTCATTTAGGGTTTCAATCTGACCGTTATCCCAAAATTCAGCCATATGATTGGAGTACACAATGGGATTAACTGTCAAGACAGTGTAATAGGATGATTGGGTGAGAAAGGAGATGATTTCAGAGAAGTCAGCATCTCTTGAGGAATCAAGAAGTGCAACCTGATTGTGCTGAGGGTTAAGTGCCATTTGTGAAACATGAAGGTGAATGAGTTTGAGTTTGGGTGAATTGAGAATGAAGGAAACTTTTAGGGCAGCAAAAATTATGGTAAGAAGATAAAAGTGAATAGTCGGGATTATTTAAAAGAGGGTGAAATGGCGGTAATGGGGTTAGGATAAGGTGATGTGATGTTTTAGTGGATGAAGTGACCATGGCAGAAAGGTTTAATTCAGATAAATAATCCAACATCATTAACAAAATCTTTACTTTTTACAATGTGGGGCCCAAGAGATATCCGTTACACAGTAAAATCTCTCTTCCGAGTATAAAACATTTCCGAAGGTAATTTGTCTTCCGAATACAATTCTTACTTCCGAAGGCTAATTGATGCTTCCGAGAGTAAAGATTATTTTCTAAATGGAGAGTTTTATAAGCTTTGGAAGTAGATCTGATATGTAATCAATCACTTCTTCCGAGACCAAAAACTTTTCTGAGAAGAAAATTATCCTTGGAGGAATTTTGCTTCGGAAGATATGTAAAATATCTTCCGAAGGTTAATTCCTCTTCGGAAGAATTTATACTTAGAGAAAATTTTAGAGATAGACCTTTTGTAACAGGGCTTAGATTGTATTAACATAAGACATTACATATTCAACAAGGTTTTTCAAAAGAGGTAAGCTAATCAATGTTTATCATCCCAATAGCTATAGTGAGATACTTAAATCTCTGCTCATCAAAAGCTTTGGTGAATAGATCACCATATAATTCATTTGAATCAACTTTGATTAGCTTGATTAGATTTTTCTCATGAATATCTCTAATGAAATGATACCTGATATCAATATG
>BJCM01095550.1:0-18535 GCA_018326385.1 Flaveria bidentis
AACTTCTTCAGCTGTTATGACAACTTCTGAAAACTTTGTCTTCAGACTTTGTCTTCAGACTTTGTCTTCAGCTGATGTCTTCAGACTTTGTCTTCAGCTGATGTCTTCAGATTTTGTCTTCAGCTGATGTCTTCTTCTTCAGTTGTTATGATGTCTGTGGGACTTAAAGGTTTTTCTGATCTGGCTCATTAGTTCTTTTGGTCCAACAACCACCCCCATTACACTTATTGCACATGGATCTCTTCGGTCCAATAAGTATAATGAGCATTGGAAGGAAATCAAATGGCCTTGTGATAGTTGATGATTTTAAAAGATTTACATGGGTATTCTTTTTAAGAACTAAGGATGAAACTACTGAAACATTAAAATCTTTTATTCTTAAAATACAAAATCAAATTGATCACAAGGTAAATATAATTAGAAGTGATCAAAGAACTGAGTTTAAGAATCAAGTTCTTGACTAATTCCGTAACTCAAAAGGGATTGACTGATAATTTAATGCTCCTAGAACTCCTTAACAAAACGGTATTGCTGAGAGGAGGAACAGGACACTTATTGAGGCTGCTCGGACTATGTTAGCTGATTCAAAGCTACCTCTTACTTTCTGGGTAGAGGCAGTCAACACTGCATGCTATGTGTAGAACAGAGTTCTTGTAGTTAAACCACACGGAAAAACCCCTTATGGGCTATGAAACAAGAGGCCACCATGTTGGATTCTTAATACCCAAGAACACATAGAATATTGATGTGGTTAGTACATAATGATCCAATTCGGGTCATACCCAATAACAAGCTTGCAAACACTAATATAAATAATTAATTGATGATATGATCATGCAATTGAATAAATACACCAATTTAGAAAATGGGGTTTCTAAAAAAATTGCATATGAGTTGAAACATCTTATAAGGATACTTTGTTTATGGACATTATTTGTAATGTTATTTTAGTTGGTTAAATAACATCAAATAATAATAATAGTTGTGTATAAGTTATATAATTAAAAGTTTAATTAGATAACTTATATGTATTATTAGTAAAACATTAGTGAAAGATTTTTTGGGGTGAAACCCCAAAACCATTCAACTTTTGGCTGTCCCTAATAGGGGTATTTGGCCTATTGTTTCTTTCACTTGTTTTTCTTGAAACACACACACTCCATCTCTCTCTCTCTCTCTCTCTTACCTGCAAGCACCTCAAGAACATTTCTTCCTCTCCATTGTTGAAGAATATAGAGGCTGAAAATCGGATTCCAGCAGCTCTTGTGGTGCGTTTTGGTGTCCAAAAGCCTAGCAACAAAGTGTCTTGCTTGAGGCTTGTGGGTATACTAGCTTGAGGACATCTTCCTTAGTGTTTTGGTCCTTCAAGAGTTCATCCTCTTCTTCACATTCAATGTTTTTGGGCAGCCTTTTGGAAGGTGGTTCATCCAACGTTTTTCGACAGCTTTGGAAGGTAGTTCCATGGTCGATTTTGGTTGTTATTGTTTACTTGTTTGCTAGTTATTTCACATATATATGATCCTTATAATCTTGGGTTTGTTTTTGACATGAAATGGGGCTTAATTTTCAACTTATAATTCATTATATTAAGGCATGTTTCCGCTGTGTTTTTCTTGTTTAAATGGTTAAACTACTAAAACATTGGCCCAACAAACCCAACACACCGTTCATTGGCTTTCTAAGATCCTTTGGTAGTAGGTGTACCATACATAACACAAAAGACAAGTTGGAAAAATTTGTTGAGAAGCAGATGATGCTATCTTTGTTGGATATTCCTCCAACTCTATTACTTATAGAGTTTATAACATCAAAAATCAACAATTTGAGGAATCTCCTACTTTTTTGTAAATAAGCACATTCCTTGTAATAGGGGGAGTGGCCCTGATTACATTTTTTACTTAGAATTGTTTCCCAAGTATTCTAATTCATGTTGTTAGAATGTTTTAGTTAGAGCAAGTCCTCAAAATGATCATGATCAATTGTTTGAGTTGCCCAGACCCTATTCAAATTCTCCAAGAGTGACTGAAGATCCAGCTCCAACTATCTTAAGATCAACTAGCATGACTCATTCAAGAGATAATGAAGCTTCAACTAGTGTTCCTTCAAGTGATAATGTACAACACCCGATTAATAGAAGCAATATTCTAAAGGAATAGGCAACTGTTAATGTTGCTTCTCAGCCAATCACTGATGATGTTTCTCTTTCTTTCAATCAGTCCTCATTGAATGACACTAAAACAATAGTTGGACCAAGTGTTCATGTTCCTGAGCAAAATATGTCCAACTTGGATCTATCTTTTCAACTGGAAGTGATTCCTTGACTAAGGATTCACAACAATCATCTAGCTGAGTACATCATAGGAGAAGTCTCTAATGGTTTTAGAACAAGGGGATAAACTCATCATGCGAATGTGTGCCTATACTCATGGTTCTTGTCTCAGATGGAACCCAAGAACGTAGAAGAAGCCATACTGGATAGTAGGTGAGTAGAGTCAATGCAAGAGTAGTTGCTTCAATTCAAAAGACAAAAGGTTTGGTATCTTTGTCCTCTACCATGTGGTCAAGTACCTATAGGCACCAAATGGGTTTTCAGGAACAAGAGATATGATAGAGGCTTGATCATCAAGAACAAAGTTAAACTTGTTGTTCAAGGATACACCTAAGAGGGAGGAATTGATTATACTAATGTCTTTGCACATGTTGCAAGACTTGAGGCAGTTACTATCTTCCTTGCTTATGCTGCATCCACGAACTTTACTGTTTATCAACTTGATGTCAAGTGTGCCTTTCTATATGGAAATATAGATATGGAGGTCTATGTATGCCAACCTCCAGGATTTGAAGACCCACAACACCCCAACTATGCGTGCAAACTGGATAAAGCTCTTTATGGGCTGCACCTGGCACCTAGGTTGTGGTATGAGACTTTATCTCGGTTCCTCCTAAAGAATGGTTACAGTAAAGGAACTATTGATAAGACTCTTTTTATTAAGAAGTCTGGGAAAGACATATTGCTCGTTCAGTTCTATGTTGATGATATCATATTTGGTTCTTCTAATGACCAACTGTGTGAAGACTTTTAGAGCATTATAAAGAAGAAGTTTAAGATGAGTTCCATGGGAAAAATGGACTTTTCCTTAGAATTCTGGTGAAGAAAATGAAGGAAGGGTTCATTATCAATCAATCTAAGTATGTCTCTCATATCTTAGAGAGATTTGATATGAAGGATTGTAAGCCAACCAAGACACCCATACACAGAAACCATAACCTTTGTCCCGACTCTAAGGCGGAGGATACTAATCAACATCAATATAGGGCAATCATTGGTTCTCTAATGTATCTCATAACAAGTAGACTGGATATCATGTTTGCTACATGTATTTGTGCAAGAAATCTGGCTGCTCCAAAGGTGTCTCACCTAGTTGCTACTAAGAGAATCCTTAGATACCTCAAAGGAGCACCTAAATTAGGTCTTTGGTATCCTAGGAATAGCAACTTTAATCTCTATGGCTACTCAGATAATGACTATGGTGGCTGCAACACTAACAAGAAATCCACATCAGGAGGATGTCAATTTCTTGGTGGAAGGATCATCTCATGGCATTGTAAGAAGCAATCTTGTGTCTCTACATCTACTGCTAAAGCTGAATACATTGCTGCTGCATGTTGTTGTGCTCAACTACTATGGATTGAAAACTAGATGCTAGACTATGGATTCAACTTCATGAGCACTCCTATCCATATTGACAACAAAAATGTTATCTCCATCACTGAAAATACTGTGACGCACTCCAAGAAAAAGCATATTGATATCAGGTACCATTTCATTATAGATATTAATGAGAAAAACTTGAGCAAACTAATCAAAGTTGACTAAAATGAACAATATGCTGATTTGTTCAGCAAGGCTTGTAATGAACAAAGATTTAAATATTTTATTACAACTATTTGAATGCTAAACATTGATTAGTCTATCTCATATGAAAAACCTTTTAGAAATTTGTAATGTCTTTTGTCAAAACAATCTAAGCCCTGTTATAATAGGTTAAATTTCTAAGTACGGGTTTTTCCGAAGAGAAATTAACCTTCGGAAGATTTGTTTCATATCTTTCGAAGCTAAATTTCCCCAAAGGGGATTCTTCTCGAAAGTGTTTAGTCTCGGAAGAAGCGATTAAGTATGTATCAAATCTACTTCCGAAGCATACAAAACTCTCTATTCGAAAGACCTTCTTACTCTCGGAAGTAAATTTATTCACCTTCAGAAATAAGTTTTGACTTCAAAACAGAAAATCCATCAGAAATACTATTACCTTCGGAAGAAGACTTTGCTTTGTAATGGAATATTTGGGCCCCGGCAGTAAAAAGTAAAGATTTTATTAATAATGTTGGAATTTTTTAAATGGTTTTTAACCTTACCGCCACTTTCACATCTTACCTCAAACCATCTTTTCACCTTATCCACAACCCCCCAAAAACCTCCATTCCAGCCATTTAAATAATCCTGAGTCTTCACTTTAATCTTTTTTTCCAAATTTACTATCCTAGCTTCCTTCACCCCAAATTCACTCTCCTCAAACTTGTTTCCCCTGTTCTTTCTCACAAGGCACTCAACCTTCAACACAACCATGTTTCACTACTTGACTCTACCAAGGATACCAATCTACTTACTTTATTGCTCTATCTATGAACCCCACCATTTACTTGAATCACACGGAAGAATTTTAAAGGTAGCGGTCATATAGTACTCCAAAACGGAATTAGGGTTATTAGGTCAAACATATTTGGCTAGGAGTTAATCATTACTGAACAAGTCATCCAGGAGAATCTGGAGCTCCATGATGAAGGCACCCCTACTAAGTTCCCTAAGTCAGATTTGGGTGATACATACACCTTGATGGGTTATGATGGATATGTAAGCAGGTCTACTATCTACAAGTTTAACTTCTCCTACAACTGGAAGTTCCTACTGCATGTTGTTCTCCATTGTTTATCAAACAAGTCTAGGGGAGGGGATCAAATCCCATATGAACTGGGCTACCAAGTTCATGGATTGGTGAAGAGCCTCCGTTTCAACTACTCAAGGTTTGTGCTGACTAACCTCATGGGAAACCTTCAAAAGGACACATTTTTTATGTATCCTAGGTTCATTGAGACATAATCAACTGTGAGTTAGATAAGAGTAATCTTGTCTGTATAGCTACACTGTATGTCCCTCAAATGAGGCCGTTCATCTTCAAGATCTTGAAAAGAGTGTCAACCAATTTCATTGGAAGACAGACTGTACTTCTTCCAGGTATGACTAAGCCAATGGCTCCTGGTGACATCCCTGTTCACCCCACAGGTGATGAACCCACACCAACAACTACCCTTACATTGCCAGATCTTCCTTCTCACCCCATCAAACACACATATCAGAGACACAAATGAACCCTTGCTCAGTCTACTCTGATTGAGTAAGCCCCTCCTATTCAAACCAAAAAGACTAGAGTGGAACCATGGGCTCCCACTCAGTCAGAGGTCTCACCATCTTTCTTATTTGACCTCAATATGGAATTTGAGTCTCAATTCCCTGAGCCCCAAACCCAGGCCACAAGTCCTCAGTATGAGTCCCAACATTCTCCTAAGAAACCAAAAAAGGACAGTCCCACCAAAGGCTCAATGCCCAGAGACATTCACCAACATCACAGGTCAGTAGGCTTTACTTCCATATCTGTTACTGACCTTTTAATATGAACTGAGGAGGAGATTACCTCTCTTCATTGAAATAAAGTTGATCCACAACACTGTCTATCAGATCAACAAAGCCTAGAGGGACCTCTTGTCTCTAGCACATATCAGTTCAAACCAACTGAGGTGAGTCCCACGGATGTAATTCTAGAGCTAGTGGTACCATGTAGATTCAGTTGCCACTACTAAAGGAAACTCATTGGATCCTTAGGCCAGTGGTACCATCTCTCAGACTGAATCTATGAAAATTGTGCCTTTTGATGACTCTGAAAGAGACATCCTTAGGAAATGGAAACCAGGGTGCCAAGAAAACACATCTGGTGGTATGGATGAACATACAAGGTATGTTACCTCATCTCCCCGTGATTTTTCAAAAGAAGATGAGGGAAGTATGCAAAACATCTTATTAACCTCTTCCACTAGCTCATCAAGCTCTCAAGATGATGCTACCAAAAAGGGGGAGAATGTTCAGAGACAAATAATAGAGGAACCATAGGGCCAAGCTTCAACTTCTCTATTTGCTAGATACCCTACTCCCACATTAATAGTTTTTCTTGAGCATCCTCAAGTTGTACTGCATATGGACCCAAGGATGCTCAGAGATCTCAATAGTATCTTCTCCAAGTTTCTATTGAGATCTTCTTTAGATCATCCTAGCCGTAAGGAGACTATGAAATACTTTGGAGCTAAAGAGCTTTAGAGGTTAAGCGCACCTTCTTCCACTGTGAAACAAGTTGGTCAACCTAAGGTCTAAATGGACCAAAAGATTCATTTTAAAGGGGAGATGAGGACTAAGGGCCCAAAAACTGAAACAGTTGGGACAAATAGTGCTTTCCCTCAAACTTCCAAAGCTGAAGTCAAAGCCTCGGAAGAACAATTTAAATATTCCGAAGCTAAGATGGAAGTTACGGAAAGTTTGTTATCCTTGTACAAGAATCTAATCATCACAGATGCAATTCTAGAGCTAGCATCTGATGTGAATAGTGAGGACTTTCTCAACCGACCCCTAGCTCAAACAACTTCATTATCTCCATCCACCATGCCTCAACCAAAACCCTCCACCCAAGAACCAACAAAGTGTAGCACCTTGGAAGATGTAAAAAGAAAAAAGAAGATGAATGCGGCAGAGCTTTAGGAGGAGGAGAGGATTGAAAATTTAAAAGAAAAGGTGGACTTCAATCTAGGGAGTTGCTAGCTACGAGTACCAAAGCAGCTACATCAAACTAGGAGGCAGTCAACAACAAGAAAATGGTGGAGATCATTGACATGCTCATCAAGCTTAGAGCTGTAACTGAAGATAAACTCCTTCTACCACTAGAGGAGTTAGTAGAGCTAGACAAGGCAACAATGCTGCATGTTGAGAGAAAGGGGGAAACAACAAGGTTAGCGTTAGAGGAGGGAAGAGTGCTAAATCAATATTTCAGATTCATTGAGCTTGGATCTTAGGATTCATCTCGTTCAGTTCTAGAAATCAAAATTAAGATGGGTGGACGTGTGTGTATCAAAGAACAAAGAGATGGATAATAATAATGTTATGATTTCATTGATGTTGATAAACAAGTTACAATAAGAATCATAGATGGCTGGTGAAATCAAACCCACCCAAAGGAGAGGATTTCTCCTTGGATGGTGATTTACACCATGAGAAACACACACAAAAGCCACACATGCAAAAATGCACTAGTGGGTCTATTTGTACTAATATTACAACATGACCTAATTTTGACTTTCTAATTGTCTTGATGTTGACTTTTTCATGTTGAATTGTCTTGTTTTGTTGTAATCAACTTGGTCTCTGAACTCGTATAATGAGATCTTCAGTTGGCTGTAATTATGATTTTGTAAGCTTCAGTTTATTCTAGCATCTGATGTAAATAGTGAGGACTTTCTCAACCGAACCCTAACTCAAACAACTTTTATTATCTCCATCCACCATGCCTCAACCTAAACCCTCCACCCAAGAACCAACAAAGTCTAGCACCTCGGAAGATGTAAAAAGAAAAAAAGAAGATGAATGCGGCAGAGCTTTAGGAGGAGGAGAGGATTGAAAATTTAAAAGAAAAGGTAGACTTCCATCTAGGGAGTTGCTAGCTACTAGTACCAAAGCAGCTACATCAAACTAGGAGGTAGTCAACAACAAGAAAAGCGTGGAGATCATTGACATGCTCATCAAGCTTAGAGCTGTAACTGAAGATAAACTCCTTCTACCACTAGAGGAGTTAGTAGAGCTAGACAAGGCAACAATGCTGCAGATTGAGAGAAAGGATGAAACAACAAGGTTGGCCTTCGAGGAGGGAAGAGAAAGGAAGAAAATGTAAGCTGATGTGTGACTTAGGAGGGAAAGGATAAATTTCATAACCTCCAGGGTTTTTCTCTTCAAGAACTATCTCCACAAAACAATGACAAAATCCTATGGCTCTGCAACAACAAGCAGGATCAGCTGGAGAAAGAGAGAAAGAAAGCTTCAAAAGAGAAGATGAGGGAGAAGAAGAGAAAGGGAGAAGAAGCTAGGGTCATTGCTACCAAGAAGATAAGTAAGAAGGCTTGGATGAATGACTATCTCCGGGCTCATGCCTTTTCTAGTAGGCAAGTGGGACCTGTGTCTGAAAAGACACTCAAGCGATCTATCAGTGACATCAAAGCTGACATTCGCTTAGGAAAAAGGAAAGAGATGTGCAGAAAGGGACAGGGGATGATCTTCTAAACAACAACTCAACCCCAACCTCAATCAAAACCTTTCTGATTTCCTTGCCCTATCAAAATTGTGCCCATTTCTGAACCTTACACCCCTGAACCTACACCAACCATTATTCCTACCTTATCACCATAACCACCTCAACTTATTACCCTTCAACCGAAAACTCTACCCAGAACCCAAACACCTATACCTACCTAACAACCATCAAAACCATCCCCTCAGCCTTCTAAACATATCTCCTTAGAGGAGTTTAAGGAGATCAATATGAAGCTCAACAAATGGCACAACATTGAGTGGAATCTCCTTTGAGGAGGATTTTGTCAAGCTGAATTATACCGATAAATCCTCATTTTCCCTCACAAGAGATCAGTTCCTTGATCTGCCTAGAGGAACATTGGACTAGGCTGTTAAACTCCTTGGCCTCAACTCTGATTCACTAAATGATGAAGAGAAGAAGCTAAGAACGAACTTGGTGACTCTTCTAGATACCAAGAAGGGGGACAAAGTACCTAGCAAACCCCTCGTGCCAAGAAAGAAGACTGTCTGGTGGAGGTTTGAAGACTCTCCTCACAACTTTGTTGTTGAGAGAGAGAATGGGGAGCTGAACTGGCTTAATGCCTCATCTCTGCTACACTTGAGAATATTTGATATTGTTGAGTTAGCATAGAAGCCATTCTCCAATCCGTCAAACTTTAAGGTGGCTGCCCACATCAGAAATCACCTGAGCAGCCTTCACCTGGACGAGCTAACAACTAGGACAAGGATTGAAGAGTTCAAACTAAAAGAGGAGGATGAGAGTAAGGGATCAACAACTAAAGGCCAAGCCTTTCTTCAAATGGTTGTAGATCCTAAATTTTAATCCATTGTTAGATGGGAGTATGACTATAACTCTTATCAAATAATCTCCTCAAGGGGGCACAACAAACGGTGCATGTCATTAGGAGTGATACACTGCATTTCCTATCCACTTATGAATTGTACAGACTTCTCAACACAACCTCCGGACAGAAGAAAGAAACAAACAAATACCTCCTATCCCTTGTGTAGAAAGTCTTGAGAAGTAGAAGTAAGTGAGGTTTTGGTAGCATCAGCCAAGGGGAGTTTGTTGGTACATACTTTTGAGTATAACATGAGAGTATAACATGGGATTTTCTGGAAACAAGGAATATGAGAGTACTTTGCCTTAGCATTCTAGCTCATCAAAGTATTCAAGTGCCTTTACCCATTGAAATGACTAGCATAAACCATGGGTATGAGTGCTACAAGGGCACAAATCCTTGTGACATTAGCCTTGGCCGACATTATGGGATTTGCCCAACGGGCCGCCTTAACCCTACTGGTCATTTCACCCCAGTACGTTTACCCATTGAAATATGACTAGTGTAAACCATGGTTATGAGTGGTACAAGGGCACAAATCATCCTAGTGACATCAGCCTTGGATCGACATTATGGGATTTGCCCAACGGGCTTCTTTAACCCTACCAGTCATTTTCCCCTGGATAACCACCCCGGGACAGACACTTGTTATACTCTAATGACTTATGAGATGATGTATTGTATTTTTCGAGAGAATGCTTGGTAGCAGGATAGTAGGAGTTCAATAGGTGGGCCAGTAGCACACATGCAGAGGATAGTTGTCCAAGGGTTGAAAGAAAGTAGTAAACTAGTCAGCTAGTTGAAGTTAGAAAGTTCAAAAGTAGCTTCTCTCCTAGTTGACATTCATCTTCCTCTCTTGCTCCACTTTAACTACCCTTGACTATTGTAGCAAAGCTAGGAGATTCCTGAATACTCTATTACTTTCCTTCATTTTCATAAGAATGGTGATGCATTTGTTCCACCTTTTCTATATTTTCTTGGCATAGCACTGCATCTGATTCTTTGGGAAGAATGAAATCATCTAAAGATAGGTCTTCATTAGAAAGCATTTTCAATCTATTTGCTACAGATTTTGCAAACCCAACAATTTTACTAGAATTTTGATATCATATCAGCTCTCTGCTTCATACCTGAAGGTCTCATATGTGTGGAACCATGTCTTTTACAGTTCCAGTCCCCTCCCCCTCGAATACATTGGGTAGATAGGACTGGTGAGAAAGGGTTACCTACTCTAATTTATTTACATACTAAAATGTATGAACATACTCAAAAGTATGTATGTACTTTTGAGTATAACATGGAAGTATAACATGGGATTTTTTGGAAACAAGGAATATGAGCATACTTTGCCTTAGCATTCAAGCTCATCCAAGTATTCTAGTGCCTTTACCCATTGAAATGACTAGTTTAAACCATGGCTATGAGTGGTACAAAGGCACAAATCCTTGTGACATCAGCCTTGGACTGGCATTATGGGATTTGCCCAACGGGCTACCTTAACCCTACCAGTCATTTCGTCCTAATGTATTTACCCATTGAAATATGACTAGTGCAAACCATGGCTATGAGTGGTACAAGGGCACAAATCATCCTTGTGACATCAGCCTTGGACCGACATTATGGGATTTGCCCAACAGGTTGCCTTAACCCTACTAGTCATTTTCCCCTGGATAACCACCTTGGGAAAGACACTTGTTATACTCTAAAGATTTATGAGATGATGTATTGTATTTTTTTTATCTAGAAAGGCTAGTGCAACCAAAACTTAACAATTAGACTATTTTTTATGCAACTTATAAATGATTTTTGAAGCTAAGTATGGACTTTCGAAGGAAACGGAGTTCTTTCGAAGAAAAAGTGCAAGATCATCTTCTAAAGGAAAAGCCCTAACTTCTGAAGACAAAGTCTTCACTTTTGAAGTTCAAGACTTACAAGAATTTAAAGACAATGACTTCCGAAGAAGAAGTCCTCAAGCCAGGGAAGAAGCAGCCTCTTCCAAAGTATAAAAGGCTTTGGAAGAACTTGTTCTTCCGAAGCCAATTAACCTTCGAAAGATGCCGCTATGAACCACGGGACATAAGTATGGTCTATGACACTCCGCTGCAGACCTCTGATACTACATGGCATTTTCCCAAAAGGCCATGCAGTTGACCATACTTTATTCCACTATTTACCTTTATTTGTTAGTTCGGTTACCAACTTTAGTTGGTGACAAAAGGTAAGTCATGGACATGTCATGACTACCATATCTTAGATAAGACATTATCAAAGATATCGTAACTATAGCTTTGTAGTATCTGCTTTAGTAATAGGATTCCAGCTGGTATCAAAGTATAACCATGTGTAGGTGATAGTATATATAGAAGTAACATATACAAGTACCTTGAAAATTATTTTCTTTTTGTTCTTGAGTTACTTGGTATATTATAATCAACTCTTTGAGATTCTGCTTCATCATAACCATGTTTGTATAAGTGAGTTCGAGAGAAAACCAAGTGTTTAGTTGCATAAATCGATCCTGCATATATATATATATAATATACATATTAAAAAATTTTAAAATATATATAATAAATTTTCATTTCAAAATAGTTTTGGGTCTTTCATATTATGTTGTTAAAATATTATTACTTTTTATGCATTTCACAAAAATTGCATACAAACAAAAACGGGTTCGCTTGTTTTCACACATAGATAAACACGGGTTCATTTTGTTAAAATGAAATGATCTAATTAGAAATGTCAAGGTTGTGTTTCAGATTGTTACTGTAAGTGATGGATGATCATTAGTTGAGTAGTGTACCTGATCAGATAACATGTTTCTCAAGTTTGTAGAAGATACAGAGCTAGGAATCCTCCTCCTACATCTTCTAAAGCACTCAGGATTAGAGATTTGGGAAAGCTATTCCAATATCTTCACAAAGGATGCACTAATAAAGGGGGAGCATATAAATAGTGGGAGCTTATGAGATGAATAATCTTTTTCATCAGATTGAGAAAGCTTTAATTTGAAGATCATTTTATGGTTGACTTCTCGGGGTTGATTTCGTTTGAAGACGTTGATAATGATAGACAAAGGAGAGTATTGTTGGAGTTATACAAGATAGTCTATATTATCAACATAGTCAAAGTCAACAAAAGTCAACGTCATGTTCAAAGTCAATCCAAGTCAAACCCAACACGTTCGAGATGAAGAATCGAGACGAGACTTTAAAGATTAAGATGACTAGGAATTGTATTGTAATAAATATATTTTGTGTGATAAAAATATATTTAACTTTGTTTGAGTTATGTTTTAGTCTAGTTATATAGTCTAGGGGGTTATGTGTAAGTTAGACTAGACTATAAATAGCCTAATTGTAATTAGAATTAGGTTAATAGTTGAATGACCAATTGATTGGGGTTTCCATTTTGTACAAATCATATGTAATCAAGTTAGATCAAATTGGGTTTTTATTGTGTTTATCATTGTTTGATCCATATTTCTTCAATTATTTGATTCAAGTGTGATTATTCTAGGTTAATAACATGAGAACTAACTTAACTACCAATCATCATTTGAGTCCCCAAATCTTCATTTAATTGTGTTTGAAGCTTAGTTATAACATTCTAAGCATCATAAACACATAAATAACACAATCACAACATCATATACACCCAAATCACACCCCACCCACATACACATTCGAATATACATACGGGGTACAATTACCCACTTATAAAACATACATACATGCATTTCCAGCCCTAAAATCAGTTAAAACATGTAAAAATGGGGTTCTAGAACTCACCTTATGTAACTTCGAGCAAGACTTCCTTCAAACCCGTATGCTATGAGTTCAAACACATAAGAACCCACCAAAACACACACACAACCGAACACACAAACACAAGCATAAGCGTATAAAAAAGGCTAGAACCAACCATAAACACCTAAAAACATCAAATTGTTCCCTTAAATTCATATTCTTCTTGTTCTTTCTTCAAAACCCACACTTCAGCTCTTTCTTTCTCTAAAATCCGGTGCAAAAATATGATTTGTAAGGTGTATGGGCGGCCATACATCTTTTGTAGAAAATATAATACATTATTTTGTCCTTTTTACACCTTTAACCCCTCTACTTGGGTTTTATTGCATTTCCTTCTTTTACTTTACTTTTATTCATCATTTTACATCTTTTAAATATCTGGGTGTTACATTCATGATGAGGGCTCTACTACTAAATTCCCCAAATCTGATTTTGGAATTGTGAGCAGGCCAACCGTCTACAAATTCAACTTTTCCTGTAAACAGAAATATTTTACATGTATCACATGTTCATTCAGCGCATCAACTGTAACCTAGAACAAGACAGGCTTATCTGTGTAGCCACTCTTCTTGTCCCTCACATGTGTCCGGGTATCTTCAAGATTTTAAAAAGGATGTCCACTAACTTCATTTTGAGCTTTGCTACTTGCATCTATTGATCAACATTATGCCCATGTAAATTTAGTGAAATCATCAACAATCACAAGACAATATGATTTCTTTCCAACACTCATTATTCTTATGGGGCCAAATAGATCCATGTGGAATGGTAACAGAGTTAATTTCTTTGGATTTATGAGAGACCATGTGTTGCTTTCTTTTCAGACATGTAACACAGTTATCTTTATAGAAAAATTCCTTTTTAAGCACATGATGTACCAAGTTAGTTTTAACCAAATTATTCATTGTTTAAAATTAACATGACTCATTCTTTTATGCCACAGAGTTGAATCATCACCATTATCTTTCGAAAGAAAGCTTGATACTTCACCCAGTGGGAAGCATTATTCATATCAAGCTTGTACATATCCCTTTTCCTTGGAGATCTAAGAAGCACCAATTCCTAAAAAATTGTCATCCCAGGTTTGAGGATAACACACTCATGGTTTGAGGATAACACATCATGGTTTACGTTGTTGTAGTAACTCGTAACATGTCTTGCCATGGCGTTTATCTATCAGAACTCGATTCAACGTGTAACATTCATTTGCAACAGCCTCGTTCCAGAATTGGATAGGCAGTTTCGAGTCTGCTAGCATTGTCCGTGCCGTCTCTATCCAGCTACGATTCTTCCTTCCAGCAACGCTGTTCATCTGAGGAGTGTAGGCAGAAGTGAACTAATACACAATTCCCTTTTCCTTGCAGTAAGTCTCCATCCATTGATTCTTGAACTCGGTTTGGTTGTCTGAGCCCACTTGACGAACCTTCAGCTTGTAGTGGGACTCCAATGTAGTTACTAATTATTTGAATGACTCAAATGTTTCTAATTTGGATTTCTGAAATATCACCGAAGAGAATCTTGAGTAGTCGTCTGTAACTACATAGCAGTACAAGTCGCCTGCGATGCTTCTTGTACTGACTGGACCAAACAGATCCATGTGAAGAAGTTCAAGAGGAAGTTCGATTGAATGAACTTTCTTTTCCTTATGGGACTTCTTCGTCTGCTTAACCTTCTTGGAAGCCACACAGAAATCCAGAAGTTGGAATTTTTTGATGGTAACTCCTCTCACTAGATCTTTCTGGATCAAGCGATTCATCTTCCATGGATTAATGTGTCCCATTCTCTTATGCCAGGATATGGAATCCTTCTCAGTAGCTTTTGACAGGAAGCACTGAACTTCACTATCCGTTCTGGAGGCCTTTGATAGATCCAAGACATAGAAGTCATTATATCTAGACGCAGACATTAATACTTGGTCCTCTGGGATCATATAGTCCTTTTTCTAAACATAGCACTTCTTGTTGTCAAATACTACTTTAAAGCCTTTATCACATATTTGGGAAATAGGAAACAAGTTATTTTGAAGTTGTTGAACGTAGTTTACCTTGTCAAACTTCACTTTCTGATTACCCACTTCCCCTTGAGCTACGATATACCCACCTTTGTTTCCAGCAAATGAAACATTGCCTCTTTTGATTTGTTTGACATTTGATAAAAGAGCCATGTTCCCTGTCATGTGCCATAAAACTCCGCTATCTATTATCCACGTGTTGGTTTCAGCACTATAACGAACACCCTGCACATTCAATTGAAAATATTAGTTCATGTTAGGAACCCAAGACTTCACTGGCTTAGGTTTCCCATAGGCATCACACATCATAAACTCAACCCATTGACCTGTAGATTGTGAGGGAAGTTCAGATGTCTTCTTGTTCTCATTATCAGATAGAGTGATTGATTTCTCTTTCCATAGGCTAGCTTTGTGTAAGGCCTGTTTGTGATAAACAGACAACTGGCTAATTGGTTGAACTTTAGGTTCACTAGCCCATCTAGGTGGCATCACTGAGTTCCTCTTAGAAGAGCTAGGTTTTGGGTCCTGAAGTTCAACTTTTCTCCTTGGTGTTCTATAGTAAGGACAATTAGACACAATGTGTCCATACTCTCCATAGTTATAGCATGTCCTGCTTTCGACTTTATGATTTAACTGTTTGTGTGGAGAAGTATATGTCACATGTGTGACCTTACTCTGTTTGGACTGAGACACTCTTGGTTAGATGTATAGTCTGGTTTTACAAATTTAATTGCTTTACCTTGTTTTACATCTTTTCCATTTTGTTTACCTGTACTTTGACATGATGCACGTGATTGGTTAACACTAATGTTCTTTTCAGGTTCAGATTTGACTTTGTTTGAACAGAATTTATATTAACCTTTTCAAACTCTTTTTCCAGGTTAACACAAGGCATTTTGCCTTTTGCCTTTGACGTGGCCTCCTTTTGTTTAGTTACAGATTCATTTAATTTACTTGTGGATTCTGGATCACTTACAAGAGGAGTGGACACCACATGATCCTTGATTGGATTATTATTGATTGGTATACATTTTGCTTTCATCAAGATCTCATGTGGTGGTGGAACCACTTTATAACCCAATCTCTCCCTATTGTTTCTCTCTCTCACTAAGTTTTGGACAATATGAGATAAGCTTGTCCAACTGTGCAGTTTTTGCTTTAAGGAATTAACTTCTACTTCTAAAACTGCCTTTTGCTTCTTAGTGTCCTATAGGGAGTTAAGATAGTATCTAATGTCATTAGCTTGGTTAAAAGCAACTAGTTCTGTTTCCCTCAGCTATTTGTTCAAAAGGTCTTTCTTTTCTTTGAAACTGTGTTCATTTTGTTTTAATACTCTATTAACTTCAGCGCACAGTTGCAAGTCCTTTACTAGGCTATCATTATGATCTAGTAACCTAGCAAATTTTATATCTATTCTTTCCCTAAATTTGTTACAATCAAAACAAGCATGATTATCAAAAAGTTGGTCAGTAGTACTTACCTCAGGTGGTGCAGATGAATCAACCATTAGAGAAGAGTCTGGTGTTTCTGGTTCTGGTGATTCTAATGTTGTTGTAGTTATTCCTTCTACAGGCAGGTAGTTGACCACTTTTGCAGTTTCATCAGTATTGGACATCGCAATTTCCACTGCAATATCCCCTTCACTAGCTGAATCATCATTTATATCCTCCACACTAGCGATGTTGGATTCTCCCGGTGAGGCAAACCAAAAGCTCTAGTCCTGTCCTTCATCATCATGAGCAGTCAAGGCTTTAGGATCCTTGCCTAATGAAGTAGGACTGCTAGTGGCTTTATCTGATGATTAAAGGATGAGAAAAGGGTTCCCATTTCCAGTCTTCTTGGGCTTCACACACTCCCGTTTGAAGTGTCCCTTCTCACCACAGTTGAAACATGTCACATTTGACTTGTTGAAGCCAAAGGTTGTGTCCTTAGTTGCAACCAAGTTCTATCTTGTCTTCTTGACAAACTTCTTAGCACGTCGGATAACACTTGCTAAGGCCCACATGATATCCATCCGTTCCAGCTCCGTCTCGTCCACCTACTCGTAATCCTCATCAGCTAGATCGTAGTTCCCTTTCATTCCTGCAATTAGTCCATCATAAGAGTGGACTACTACAACTAAAAGATCCATGTGCTCTTTAGCCACCTCAACTGTGACATTAACGAAGTTTTCGGTCTTCAGCTTTGCTGCATTGGCTTCGGGTATAATATATTGGGTACCAGACGACCCTGACATTTTTGACACTGAAGTGGATGCTTGACCAGGACCAACTGAGCTTGAAACAAAGGCAGTCTACAGTGGTGCTCCAGATGTCTTGGCCTGAGGAGTCGTGTTGTAAAGCGCCAGCAACTGATCATAGGTAGCCTTTTGGGCTCTATACTTCATCCTTAGCTCTTCCTCTCTCAGTTTCAGAATGAAATCATTTATATCTAACTTCGTTTGCATACCATTATGTCTGAGATTAGACACTTTGTCTTCCATTGACGTCATTACTCCGTGAGTGTGCATCTCACTCATCAAGTGGGAGAATCTATCAATAACGTCATCCAGGCTTTCTTTACCCATTGAAGAGAAGTTGTCAAACTCCTTCTTCATGGCCTTAGCCTTAATGGCCTTGAATGATGCATTTCCGTCATACCTCTTCTCCAATGCATCCCATAGTCTCTTTGCTTGTGTATACTCCGAGAATTGATGGAAAATATCTTTCGGAATTGACTGTGTAAGCAAAGCATAGACTTTTTTTCAGCATTGTATTTGACCTTTTGTCCATCATTCATGCCACCAGGTGTGAGTTTGACACCATTATCTCCGACTGGCATGTTGTACCCCATCTCTATAGATTCCCACAGATTGGGATCTACTCCATTTAAGTAGATCTTGAAAAGTTGCTTCTATTGTGGGTGCTCGTGGAACGTGATAAGCTTTGAGGGTTTATTATGATTCCCCACTTCATTCTGTAGTAGAAGTAAGTTCTGAATACGTGAGTCTCTCTATTGCTATTAATTGTAGTCTTTGGAACAAATTGTTTCACTTATACGAATGAAGGTGTGCGATTGGGCTATTCGGCCGATTGAACAATGCAATTTGTTCAATCGTGCGACTGAACTAATGCGGATGGCTCAGTCGGGCGAATGAACAAGTGCGGTTAAACAATGCGAATAGACTGCTCAGTCGTACGAGTGGGAGTACGAATGAGTCCAATCGTCCGTATGGGGGATGCGAATGTGTTTAGTCGTGCGATTGAGTCAATCATGCGACTGAAGCTGCTGGATTTTGAAAATTCGTAGGTTTAACGTGTTTTTTCCGCAAAAACACGAATTTTCACTAACCCTAATTGCCGTATGCCGGAAAAACTAAACTTTATGACCAGGAGACGTCTAAGACACCGTTTGACACAAAAAGATTGCTTTT
>BJCM01095557.1:0-19889 GCA_018326385.1 Flaveria bidentis
TTAAATTATATAAATGTTATAAATATTTATGTTTTTTAATTAAAAGTTTAAAATTTTCTTTGAATATAACAAAAATCCAAATTTATAAATAAATAAAAAAACCCGGTTTGGGCCGAACCGGTTCCAAACCGACCCAAACCGGTTTGATAGGTTTGGGTTTTTAGAATTTGAAACCGGTTTGGACCCGAATCGGTTTGGGGCCAAACCGGTTTTGACCGAGTTTGACCAAACCGGTTTCGGTTTGGGACCCGAACCGGTTTGGGCCCCCAAACCGGTTTGTACACCACTAGAGAGTAGTGGTGCAAAATGGTCGCAACAGAGAAATTACGACGTGTGTCTTTGCTACTGTATCTTCCTTTGCAAAACAGACGCAACAAGACAATTGTGATCATTTTGTGACTAAAAAAGAGTTCGAAAATGCTTAATTTTCTAGTGGTAATGTATCTGATGTTATAACATAAAAAGCCACAAACACAAGCATGTAATAATCAGTAGTATGCTTAGAGGTTGTTTGATTACGCTGACTGAGTAAGATCTGATTAAGTCAGAAGCAGACCCAGTTAGAAGTTCTGACTGGGTAAGCATCTGACTTAAACTTAACTATTTGATTTAGAATCTGACTGGTTCTGCTGAATTATAAAAATAACAATATTACATACCACAAGCATTTGCTCACTCAACAAAAACAATAATCGGACATAAAATAGGGCAAAATCATTTCATCAAACACCTTATATGCATACCATTATGTAACCATCAAATAATCAGACACTTTGAAGCTTTATTTAATCATATGTGATTGGTTTTATAAGGGATTATTGTAACCATTATTAATTTTAAAGTTATCAAGGATTGATCCATTCACAATTAAAGCCCAAAACACCTCAAACACCCATCTCTCCCACTCCTAAAATCCACAAAAAATGGGGTAATCCCATCCACGCAAAAACTCTGAGCGTCAACGAACTTCACCACCGTGTGTGACGCCGCCTACGAAAACACCCTCTCCCTCTCCCAACACGCCTTCCCTGGCCTCCCCCGCTACCAAATCGCCTCAGCCTCCGACCGCCTCTACCGAACCCTCACACCCCTCCACTTTAATGCTGATGGTGCCATCGAGACGTTGGGGCTTCAGAGTTTAGAGAGTTTGCAGTGGACCTGTACGCTGGTGCGATTGTGTCGAACGCTCAGAAGGCGATGACATTGAAGGTGTGGATTGGGGCCGTTGGGATTGTGGGGGTTGGGGCTGTCATGAGGTCTGGGGGTTGGAGTTGTTGGGGCGGTAATTAGGGTTTATGTCGTTGAGGTTGCAGGTGGCCAGGTCAGACATATGAAACTTCAAGTCTGGGTCAGATATTTTGATTCGGTTAGCTCAAGATTTACTCACAACAAAAAGGCTGACCGGCTGACCGAGACAACGGATGAGCCAAGTCAACCGAAATCAAACAACCCCTTAGTTTTCCAGTGGTAATGTATCATATGTAACAACATAAAAAAACACAAACACAAGCATGTAATTACCAATGATCCTTAGTCAAACTGGTTAATATGAGGTATCCATAACATGTAAATAAAGGGAAGATTATGAGTTCAAGTTTCATTCTAAGCAAAAAATATTCAGAGTTGAGGCAGTGAGTTTTCCCAGCAATAAGTTTCTTGTGAGGGTTGGGGGTGCGCTCCAGGCTAGAAAACAAATAGGTGAACCCGATTAAAATAATACATATCTTTTGAAACAGAGTTGTACATTTGTCGTTAAAAAAAAATAAAGTAATTTGTAAGCCACTGATGTTGTATAGTAAGTATTAAACAACCCCTTTAAAACATCGCTTGATACCTAATTAAGCAAATGAAGGGTTCCTTGCATATGTGCATTAGTAGGAGGAAGTAGAAACAAGTTGGTTTAGATGTTGAGCAACCTTATCAAACAAAGCAATCTGCCTACTTTTGTTCTACAAGAATAAGGTAGATCGGTGATGTGTGCGTTTAAAAAGCATGCATTAATCAAGTCAACAAGGCACCTACATAAAATGTGAATCAGGAGAATGTCAATTATATAAAAATGGAATGATGGGGAAGAATGTACAAACGTTATCCAATCCACTTAAAACATTTGACTTTAAATATTTTATTCTTTGTACAGTTGTTTATTTTTTTTCTAGTTTATATTAATTTATGATGGTTATCTTTAAGTTTATTAGAGTCTAGCCTAAATAATGTTTTGTGGTGAACTTTAAAGGTTAGTTTGATTTGAAGATTAAAGATGGTAATCGAGACCTTATGAGGCTCTTTGAGAGAGTCGATTTTAGGCTGGATTCATTTGATTCCAAGACTTTGAATAAAATCATTACTTTAAGTCATTTGATTATGCCTCCGCTTGCATCAATTTTGAGCTACATTACATGAATGCTTTGATTCTTGAACTTGATTGGGCTAATTATATAGGTATGGACCATCAACATGATTACGTTATCACAAAACTTCATGACATAGTTAATTCGTTTAATTTACGGTTATAATTGTTTGCGGTTATTCATTTACATTAGCGCGACTTTTGTTAGGAAGGAAACAACCATCAAATTATTGGCATGTTAGTAGCAATTTGGTGGCAACTCGGTTGCTGATGATAGCTAGCTTAACTTGTTGTTGAAGTACTTACTACTTTTAGATTTATTAGCATGTCAGTAGAAAAAAAAAGATTTATATGAATACTTATTCATATTTTTTTTCATAAGTAAATTTAATTAAATAAAATTGTTAACTGAAAATAAAATCATTACCTTATGATCCATGATGTGGGATGGCATAGAGATTAGAGACTCGATTGATTTCATTCTTTTGTATAATAGAAGTGAATGAAAATATAAAAAAACGAAAGAGCGAGAAATGGTAAGAGCAGTAATAATGAAAATTTACTTATTCACTTGTTATACTATGATGTTAAAATTATCAGCATTTTGATATTTTACTGAATATTTTACAAGATATATGTTTCAACATTCGGCCCATTGTTGCAAGGTCGAAGCATAAGGGAGACCGGGGGCCCGTCGCTCCTTTTTTTTTTCGTCGGTAGTGTTAAATTTTAGTCCGGTAGTGTAATTTTTGACCCGGTAGTATAAATTTTTATATAAATATCGAGTTTACCCCCCATAAAAAATATTAACTTCTCCCCCGCCCACCATACGATAATGTTCAAGCTCTGCCACTTCATTATTGTATTGTTAAGTGCACGTATAATTTATCTTTTGTTTCAGTTGTGTATGTATTTCATTACCATATGAGAATAAGTGTAACGTTCATAGTGATGTATTTTATAGGTGAGAAGTTTGAAATAAGATCTCTTTTATATTATATAGTTTTGTTCTAAGATCTATTTGAATATTATAACAAGAATTCATCTTTCTTAGACCTTATGCTATTTTGTTAATCATGAACGTTTCATAAAATATGTGATGTATGTTCATCTTGGCTAGCTTGAACATGTCCTTGTAAGAATATGTTTGATAATTTTTGAATGATTAAATGCTGGAACAATAAGATGTCTGAACCATTAAGTATATCGTTTTACTATTTAAAGTCAAATCTTTAACAAATTCAGATAAAAGGTCTTAACCATTTAGTATTAAACATCTTAATCATTTAGCATTAGTATAATGTTTAACTGTTCAAAGGCAAATGTCTAAACCATTAAGACATTTGCTCGCGAAACAAACAGTTTGAACCATTAAATGTTGAATCATTCAGAAATCTGAACCATTCAAAGATTGATTCAAATGCTATCAAAAAACCCATAAGTGATAGAGCATATCTACGCATCCAATACTTAATTTAACTCCCGTTTTATGCAGAGAACAAAAAGGATCCAGATTGCTCTGATATACAAAAATTCCTACATTTTGTATATCTAGTTCGCCAATACAAGTTTCCTTGTTTCGTCAAAAGACAAGATTTGATCTAAACTACAAATTATTATTATTATTGCAGTTTTGATTAATGTTGATGATCGATTGGTAAAAGAACTTACGAAGCTCAAAACCAAAATACAAAAAACCACTAAAATGCTAGAGATCTACCGACACCAATACAATAATATTGAACCAAAAATATATAATTTTACTCGCATATGTGCCAAAAGAGTTGTATAAATAAATAAACACTTCCTATAGATCTATTGCAACTAGAAAAAAATAATCAACAGCCCACAAACATTGAGAAAAAACAAGCCAATTTCATAGCTCGATCGATCTAATCGGCTTAATGTTCTAGCTGAAGCCGGCTAAAAAGTTAAAAAAAAACAATATTTCTTCTATAACCCCCAAACCGACGTCAATATGAAAGCAATGACTGTAACGTAAGAAACGCCGACGGCTTTAGCCAATGAGCCGCTGCCGCTACTCTCAGCCGACTGGCTGGGTCCGGTGGTCTTGCGGCTGCACACAATTTAATGATCTTTTAGACTATCGAAAAATTAAAAATAAATTAAAAATAAAGAAACTGAATAATAATTGAAATGCATGGGGGTGATCAACCACACAACAGTTCGACACGGTTGCGTGGGTGGCATTATGTTTCTAAAATTATTATTTTTATATATGTTTTTGGCAAGTGGGAACACCGACTCTCGATGGATGCATATATTAATATTATTATTATGTTTATTGTTTTGATGATCGAAGAATAATATTCTAAGATTTGAAATTTATAAGTTCTGACATTCAAAATGGTCATAAAGCTGTAAAAAAATATAGGTATTAATCTGAGATTTGATACTTCTAAAAAAATAAGTTACTTAATTTTGTTTAAGTGTTTTGAGTTCTTTCACATTTTTCGTGAATCTAGAAATGAATTGGGTATGTATTTTTTTCTTTTTTTTGATTTTTTTATTTCTATATGAATTTAAATTGAACTGCAAAAATATACTCGTTACACGAATTTAATAATAATTATTACTTAGTTTTAACCGGGTAAAAATTGATGATATAAAACAACTCAAAATTTGAAGTGAGCTTTAATGAATAGTAAAATGCTCATGCATGCCCATAAATTTACATTACATATTTCTTAACTTGTTATATTTTTTGTTAAATTAAGTCATAAGTTGATTAATTAACCTCTAATGTATGATGTATATACTTTTTTTAATACACTGTTACAATATGTATATTTCATATACAACTATATATAAATTTTTTAATACCAAGACATTATATTGAATACGTCTTGGTTTATGATAATATATATATTTCATAATATAATAAACATAAGCACGTAATTATATAAAACATTTCATATTTAATATTATAAAAGTAAAATATATAAATTAAATAAAAACAACTACACAATTTTAAAAAGGATACGTCAAGGGTGTGGATATAAGTTTATGAGTACAAATACAGTAAAAAGATTTGTTAGTGATGTGCCCTTTAATATAAATAAATTCAAGGCGATATTAAATGTGATTTCTGATTTTAGAAAAGTAAGAATGAAAAATAAATTTTCGTGTTAATTACAGGGTGGTAAATGTCAAGTCTCGTATAGAACAGGGGATAGAAAGAACAATTCAATAATATTATTTTCCTACTGCAAAAATAAAACGCGATCCCATCGTAAGTAGTATGACAGAAAACGACATGAAACTGCAAATGATCTAAGAAAATTAATATTTTCATCTGATGTTTTCAAAATTAAATCAGAAAACAAACCGACCGTTTAACAGTTCACTACAACATCGTAAGTAGCTTAAAAACATTATTTAAAACAAAATTACACCTTTAACAGAATATAAAAACTTATTTAACTAAAAAACTATCATAAATTATCAAACTAATCAAAAGAAAAAGAGTTTAAAAGGAATAAAATGAAAAAAGTTATAAAATCTTCCTGGTTTGGTTTAACACATTCACCAATATAGGCGAAGAATAATTAATGTGTATTATTTTTTTTCGTTAGTATGTTAATTTTTAATCCGACAGTATAATTTTTTTTATTAGTTTAAATCCTTTTATATGTATTAACTTTGCGCCACTATTCACCGATCATTAAAAAACACACAATTCGACCAGTTCTTTTAACCGGTCCAATTCTAAAAACACTGGTATCTTCGACTAAGAAAGGCTATATAAATAAAAAAAAAACTACCTGTTCGCCGGGGTCGGACAGAACGTGATGACATAATCAGCAGAAGAACACGTGAACGTACTCGTCCCATCGTCATACGCATAACTATACGCCGCCGGACACGCCGTTTTAAAATACTCCGAATACGACGTCGGACTACACGTCTGCGGCGTCGCATACGCCCCACTACAACAATACCTCGGATCCCCAAACGCCTCACAAGCACTCCTACACGCCACCGCCTCATCACCACCACCACCACCACCACCACTGCCACCGGTCAACCGGAGCTCCGCCGGACAATTCATATTCAAATCAACAAAACACCCCGTAACATTACAATCAGATCGACCCTGAGGCACAATCATCATCGGGAGGTTATACCCATCAACAAGACTAACATCATAGAAATCCATATCATTAGCTCCATTAAGGGTGAATTCGGCTAAAGTGGCCGGAGGAGCGGCGCCACCGCCGTTGCATTGGATGTCGCCGGAGCCGCAGTCGCCGGTGAGGCAAGAGAAGTGGCCGGTGGAGTCGGTGGTGCAGAGGGTGCGGGCCCACACGCGGCCGGACCAGGCGGCGGGGAGGGTGATGGTGATTGATTGGGTGGGTTGCAGAGGGAAGCCGGTGGTGGGTGGCGGAGGAGTGCCGGCGCCGGAGAGGACGCCGGGCCATACGGGGTAGGTGCATTGGTTGGTGAGGGTGAAGGTTGCTGATTGAGTTGAAGTGAAGGAAGATGTGATTGATATTAGGGTTATCAGAGATATGTAGAATTGAAGTTTCGCCATTGTTGATGTTGATGGTGGTGAGAGTTGCAGGTGGAAGTGGAGAAGATGATCGGAGAAGATGGTGGTGGTTTTATGTTTGTGTAACGCTTTTGGTGAACACTTCAGTTGAAGGTATTTATAGTGTTAGAATTATCAGTTTGACCCCTTTTTTTGTGAAGTGTTATCAAACTGGCCCTTATTGATACGGTAATGTGTTATAAAGAAATTTTATTTTTATCCGTATGTTAAAGGTAGGAGTGTTCGTGACTTCATGGTGTGATTTTGTTAGCTTTGTAACTAGTGTAATAAACTTAAAATAATAAAATAAAATGTAATTCTCAATTCTCTTAACGTCTCTCGTCTTTTTGAGCTCACTCTCTGTTTTATATTTTTTCTTTTCACTTGTTTATAGTCTTAAAATGAAACAAAATAAAGTTTTCTGGAATTCGTCTCTTCCTCTTTTCGCCATCTAACCACCAAGTTTCTCCTCAAATGCCACCCGTTGCTAGCCTTCGATGCTATCTGGAACCACTGTTGTCGACTAAGACTGTTATAAATTACAAACCTTAAAGAACTATTTTGTTGAAAAGTATTTTTTAAAACTAAAAGAGTTAAAAATGCTAAACCTCGAGAACCAAAATAGCAATTTACTCAATACAAAATATTATGGAGCAGGTTCCCAATTTAGACAATTAGTCGGGCCGTTAAATTAACCACTAAACCATTTGTATCTCAAACCGACAGAACCTATCATGTTGGATTTAAACAGTTGTGCTAAATATTAATTATTTGTGAACAATGCTAGTTAAAGCCCTGATCTTCTCCTTAAATATATTATATTTTTACTTTTATTCAATTAATGGCAAATATTTAAAACATAATATTCTATTAATTTAATATGTAAAACAAACACTTATTAACAAGTATTAGGTAACAATCAAATAAGTTCTACGATAAAACAAGTTGAAGTTTATGGCCTAAATCATGCATATTGAACGCATGCCCTACTAATTTTATAATAATATAAACATTTGACTCAGAATGTAATAAATACAAAAGTTGTATCAATCATTAAATACTTTTTACTATAGTGAAAGTTTTAGCGAAAACAACGGGTTACAAAAGTATTTCGAAAAAAAAAACAAGAACAAATAATTCAGAAAGCTCGGTAGCTACTTTTTGTGTAACATCACCAAAACTATAGTTGCTTATGGTGAAAATTGAAAACAATGCACAATCATTAAATAAAAATAGATGAATTATTTGAACCAAATCAAATCTTAATATTAAATTTACATCAACTAGTTAAATCCTTACACGCGCATTGCGCTTGTGATGAACAGATCATCAACTGCGGCTCAGGTATTTCATCATAGCCGTATGTGTTTTATGGACAAAACAATTGGCTCAGAATCAAAATCCAATTACGACTGTAAACCACGGTGGATTGCCATGCCATGCCATGGTAACAGACTTATTTTTCTCAAATACAATCATGGCCAAATAAAAACAAACAATCCACGATAACAATAATCTAGTACTAACCGGTTGTTGCGGCATGCCGTAAACGGCCACCGAGCCATAACAACCAAAATGAATCTTACCCTCCAACCATGGCCTCAACAACAGAAAACAAAACAGAAACAACTTGCCCTAACACAAATTAGTAAGGGCATATTAGGAAACTAAAAACCTGAATCACTTAAGAAATAATGCATTCATTACATCATAATATAGCTAGGCTACAAACCATTAGTGTGTGTATACAAGGCATATTAGATTCTATTAATCTAAACTATGAACGGTAACCGATGATAATCCGTAATACAATCTAACTAATGGGACTCTAACATTCACTTTCATTGTTACAGACAATCTTACTCGCATAATTATCATATATTTGTACTTGATAATGAGCATATGGGCAATGTACCTTTCTTATAAACGAAATCAAGTGAAAATCTAGCATGGATCGAATGTAAATTATGATAACTATGCAAGAGAGGTTTTCTTTGAAAACAAAAAAAAATCAATACTCAAATCGTTGTATGAATTACTATCGACGAACGAGTTATGTTTGGACTATATTCAAATACGAAATATTTCAAATTCATGTCTAATCTACATTATTTGTTTATCATAAAAATTAAACCTTAACCTTCTTTAAAACGAACAACATTCTAACACCCCTTTGTATCATTATGTCAAGAGTCGCTATGGGTGATTAGCTTTGATAGTAGATTTTATTGTAACAAAGACCAATTGTCTAGTTTGCTATTAAGCCTATTATCTTATAAATAACCATTGGGCTTTTGGGCTATGACTAATGCTCTCCAGTCCAAGACTCCAAGTGTCGGGCCAATATGTCATGTCCAGCCGACCACATATTTTTTCTTTTTTCTGTGTATATAATTTATATAGTTAAATAGAGGGTTCGTTTTAAATATTTATGTTTCTTTCTGTTGGTTTATTGTAATTTTTTTTTCGTGTATTAAAATGATTAGATGAATAAAATATTAAATAATTAGTTACGAAAATCTATTAATTATAAAAACGATATTTTGAGATAGATATGATTGATATGTACGAGTAAGAACTATAAATAATATAATGATATTATTTTTAAAAGTTTTTTTTTCACAATTTTTTTTGTTTTATTCAAAAGAAAATACCTATTTTCTTTCAAAACAAACCATTTTAAAAATATTATTTTTTTAAAACTCCGTATTTTAATATTTTTGGTTGGTAACAATTTTAATTTTTAAAAGCACCGATCTTAAATTACAAGTTGTATCTTAAAATCCGTAAGTTAATTTTTTATATGATGCTAGTATTACTATATTATATCTTTTTCAATAACATTTTTATTAAAATGTTAGATTGCAACGCTGTGTCAAATCATTTCTGGTGGTACATTAAAATGAAAGGCAAAAATCAAGGGTTGCACAATGCTTACCCACACTAGCTTGCTTGATAAGTGAAGTGAATAGCTACACCTTAAAATTTAAATGGTTTGTAACATACATGTATGTAACAAAGGCATCAAATTTTACAAAATGAATTGTTTTAATTGGTTTTTACTCACGAGATTTATTTTGTCAAAACACTTACAATGGTAAATTCCAGCTTTGCAAGTATACACACTGTTGGAATGTGTTTAGACGCACACCTTTTATAGAAGTTTATCACAATTTACATACATATGTTAACCAAGAATTAGTCGGCCTATTCGTTAGTGTAATTTTTTTTTGGTGTACCTATGTATGTGTCTAGCCCACTACAACAAAGTGTAACGTAGGTATGATTCGCTATTGTATTGCATTTTGATGCATATGTATATAACAAAGCGACTTTACATGGTTGATTCTTGTCGTAATATGTTTTAAAACATATACCATGATTTATCCTTTGCAGTTGGAAAATTAATGAATGGTCTCTACATATTATAATTTGATAAAAAGAACCATTAAATGTTAAACAAATTGTGCCACTTCTCATAGGCAAAAACACAAACATAGGATGTGCGAAAGTTGTCATCGTCGGCTCCATGGTTACAAGTTACAACTGGAAAGTCGTCATCATCTTTCGGTGGAAGTGTCTATGGAGGATGAAAGAATAGAATTACTTTTATACTGTTTTGTGGTGTAGAATGAGTGAAAATAAATATTTGTGTGATATATTTAACCCTTACAAAATAAAAATATATTTATTTCTGTTAAGTTTCAATAAGTATAAATACTTATAATTTTACAAATTAAATACAAGCCTATATATAAACATAAGTTTTATAATTACAACTTCATTCTTATTAATTAGAAAATATCATAAATGGAAAAAAAAGAAATTAAATTTAAAGAAAAAAGTAAAAATTATATGTATAGGGTAACTTTGTAGAATGAGAATAAGATTTTAAAATGTTTCAACTATGTTACTCATGTTTAAAAAATATTTCAATTAGATTACTTAACTTATATGCTTTCTTTTAACATAGGTTTTAACATGTTTTTTTAGATTTTTTGGTTCAATTAAGATATTTTTATGTTGATGGGAGTGGTTATGTAAATTTTAGTTTCTTTTTTTTAAATATAATTAACACATATTGATAATTTTCTAACATAATTACATGTATTGAAAACCCTAACACACACGTTTTCTTCTTCGACATAAAAAAATCTTTTTAAAAAAATCTTTTTATTTTAATATGATCTAACTGAGATATTTTTAAAAAAATGATTATTATTCTATAATATTTTCCTAATAGGGGTTAAAATAGTAAGTTATATCATTTTTTTCAAAATTTGTCATATATAAGTGGTATCTATTTCAAAAATAAATAATTGATTTTTGTGAAGTTTTTAATAAAGTTTGCATAATTTTAGTTATTTTGTTCGTTTTTATAGGTAAAAAAATTGTTAGACAACTCTAAAAATTATGAAACTTGGTCTTTAAGCTTCACGTGATATATAAAAGCTACTGTGAAAGTTTGATGAATTTATTATAACCATTGATAGAGTCTTACGATATATGTCTGAAGTTTGGTATTATAATGATTTTTATTCTTGTATAATACCAAATATACCCATATAATTGTATAAATAACATATTATCTCAGCAACAAATTGTCTTATTATTATTATATTATTTTTGAACAACAACACAAAAATTTTTTATTAAAAAGACAATTATCAAGATGCTAGAGCTCAAACATCAATTGCACCAAAAAGTTATTTAAATCAAAATTACACCAATAATTCCAATCTCTGTTTTTTTAACCTCGTTCTGTTTTTAAGCCACCAGTACGTGTTAACTATAACTTCCTCCACTACCTATGTAGGATTAACCGATCTATCATTGAATATCAAGTCATTTCTAGCCTTTCAAATATGTCACCATGTCAACTAATTAAAACTGCTTGTCTTATTAATATAACTTGGAATCATCCTTAAATTGAGGTTGTTACCAAGTTTTAACTAATCTATACTACTATATAAAATATAAATTTTGGACACAAATGTAATTTCATAAAAATTTAATACATCTAATACAACTTTTTAAATATTAGGTACAAGTGTTCTATACAGTCATTTCTATTTTTCCCCTCATTTAATTAATATCTTCTAATTAATATATTAATTATTTCATAATGTTAATACCTTATTTAATAATATGAGATTATTTAATTCACTATATTATATATTTTATTATTTATAATACTTATATTAACATTTAAATGTAGTATTATCTTATTGCAGGACCGTTAGAAGGGGTGAAGCACTTTACAACACAACAACACGACTATGGAAAGTTCTTTAAAACACTTAACAAATCAAACAGGGAACTGGTTAACTACTATAAGAGATGCTAAAAACACAAGTAAAAGAGAGACAAAACAATATAGCAACACAAGTATTTGGTTTTCAAGAATGCAGTATATTGCTTTTCAAGTTCTATTACAAAGTGTTGCACAAGCATATCAGAAAGTTACAAGTACTTGAGATACTTATACTATATCCTACAGCCGGCTATACTTTGAAGGCCAGCTAGATACATAAGACTATACAACAAAATCAAATGTAGAGTCAAAAGGCAGATTGCCTTTTAACTTGTGACTATGACATGTCATAGCTCACATCCTAATATATTACAAAAAGGATAAAGTACATAAAGTAGAAAGCTCAGACTCAAGACCTCAATGTATAGTTTTCCAAAAGCATAGACCTTTTCACCAACTTGTGAAAGTTGGTGAGTCAAACAAAGTTGTAGCAGAAAGGTGGTCCAACTTTATGGAAAAGTACACCAGATAATAGCATGTACATAAAAGTCTTCGGAAGAAATCTGTCTTCATAAATTGGCTTCGGAAGACTTCATATTTGGCTTCAGAAGATATTGGTCTTGGCTTCGGAAGATTTTACACTTAGAATATTTTTGGTGTGAGGTGTAAAACTTCCGAAGCATTTCTACTTCAATAACTTAATACATGCATGCAGAGAGACTTTGGATGATTTGAATGTTTTGACTGCATCAGACTTGTTGGAATCCTTACAAACTCGCACTAGGCTGATGCTACCAAAACATTTGAAGCTCATCATCAGTTGATAGTCCTCATCATGATGATGACAGTCCTCTCAGACTTTCATAGTATCTTCTCATGTCAAAGAGATCATGCAAAGGTAGATTGAATAAGTCTTGCCATGTGTAGACATTTTCACCATCTTGATCTCTAATCACATGCCATCTTTCTTGATTAGTTGTGAAGGTCCAGGATCAGATGGGTCTCTCAGAAGCAAGAGGAGCCACTTGAATTGGAGTTGATTATGCTGCCTCTTCATGCACTTCCTTAGGTTGATCTGACTCACCCTGAGGTATGGAGGTGGATGGTTTAGACTTCTTCTTCTTCTTTGACTTTGGTCTAGAAGCCATCCTCTTCCTCCTCTTTGAAGGCTTTAACTGAGAAGACTGGTCTGCAACACCTTGTTGATTAGTCCTGTCTTGCTCAGTTGGGTGTTCCTCCCTCACAGGTTCAGAAGTAGAGGGAGTTTGACCCGGATATGGATCAAAAGATGAAGCTTGCTGAGGCTCATCAGGAAGTCCAGATTGAGTTGTCTCAAAAGATTCAACCTTAACCTCCACTTCTTGAGGGACCTGACTTGGTGAGGAGGGTAAGTCAACAAGTTTTCCTCTTTTGATCTTCTGTTTGATCACCCTAATATGCTCATCCATAGTAGATAGAGACATGGGGCCAATTCTCCTTCTGAAGAATCCATATAGCTTCAAGAAGCTCATCATTTTTTGTCTGTTAGCAAACGTTTTCATACTCTTTTGAATGATGGCCCTTGACCTTGCAGCATCTTCCCTTAATTTTTTCTTTGTTGCCTTATGTTCTTTGAGTACTTCAAGCTCAAGCTGTTTGAGATACTCGAACTCTATGTACTCAAAAGAAAGGGAAGAAGTGCATATGCCTGGTATAGGCATGTGACACTCAAGTAGTTGATCATATTGATCCTATCAGTCTCTTTGTTTACTTGAGGTTCTTGTGGAGCCACAACCTCTTTTGCAGGGCTTTCTTGAACTGGGGAGAGAGTGGGAACATACTTGTGTAATCTCTTTTGTCTCATCTCCTCTTTGATTTGGAGAAGTAACTTTGCATCCTTTGCTTCCTTCCTCTCTCTTGACAATTTTATGTCAACTAGTTCATTGTGCTCTTTTAAAGGGAGAGATATAATCTCATCAATGTCATAGTTCCTAGTTTGAAAATAAGTAATCCTGACTGCCCTCAACTCATCATCTTGAGTATTTGGTCTGTGGACAGCCCTGATTGTAGCTTCCATGAATCATGCAGACCCAGAGGAACTTTCTCCCTTTAGTTTTCTCTTCCTCTCTCTCTCCTCTTCCTCCTCAATCTCCTCAGAAGTCATTTTTCTTTTCCCTTTGTGACTCACAGACCTTTATGACTTAGGGTGGAGAGAGCTTTGGCCTTCATTGCTTGGTGTAGCCTCCAAGCTCTAGCTAGAGAAAGGTTGTGATACACCTTTACCAGCAGGTGCTTCACTGAGGGAATGAATTGCTAAAGTAGTTGTAGGTGTAACAGGGCTTTCAGGCTCTACCACTAGCCTTCAGTCAAGGTTTCCCCTTCGAAGCTAATCTTAGGGTCTACCTCAACATCTAGTTGACCAATAGTATTACGTAATTGCTTTTGTCTCTTTCTAAGACTGAACTCTTCAATAATTCTGTCCTATATCCTTTGTGCTAGCCTGTCAGCTTGTCTAGATTGGCTTGGATTGACAAGTGGCATGTTGATCAGGTTAAGACCTTCATAGTAGTTCAAGGTCTAAATATTGAAGACTTCTTGCAGCCCTTGAACTCTTTGAAGAATAAGGGCTCTTATGTTTTCATCATACATCCGCCCTATTATGTAGTTAAAAGTTCCTTATGGTGGAGATGATACTGCCCTTGGTATACCTTCCTCAAAAAGACTCTAAATATAGGAGTCTATTGAGCCCACATCAAAGTGAACTTGAGGTAGTTGCTGAGTATGGATAGTTGCAAATGATGATGGTGAGTCCTCACTGTCCAAGCTCTGTGAAGAACTCCCAGGTTCTGTGTTTATGATGACTTTCTCCCCCTTTTGGTAACATCACCCACTTGCATATATGAGCTAGAGGTTAGATCAACCACATTCACGGGTTCTTGTGTTCCTGGTTGAGCTCTTCTTAAAGGTCTCCAAGCTAGTTTTTCCTTAAGATAAGATATTTCAAGTTATTAATCATTGACCCTGTTTTGCAAGGTAGTCACCTGAGGTTCAAGATGACTAACCTTGGAGACTAGATAGGTGCATGTTATTACAATTTTTGCACCTTTAGCCTCAGATTCCCCTTATCTTCATCAAAAGAATCATGGGGGGGGGGGGCAAGAGAATTTGACCAAAGTCTTCTCTCTCACCACCAGCATGAAGTTCTTGGCTGCTAGTTTTCCTCTGCTCAATGAAAACTTCAGTTGAAGTGTCAATGGGCTAATTTGCCATGGTTGAGGTCTTAATGATATAATCACTTGCTGAAGTGATAGCCTCTTCCATACGGATATTTTAAACAGATTCAAAAGTATCCACGTCAGTAATGGGTGACTGATGTGGGCTAGACATAGGTGACTCAAGAGCACTCATCTCTCTTTGAGTAGGGAAGGAGTAGAGAGATTCATGGTACTCACTGAAACCTAAGTCTTCATCAGTATAGAAGTCAAGGTTAGGGATTAGGTGATTTAAGTCTAGAGGTTGGGGATGGTAGCTGTCCCTTGAAGATTGTACACTTGAGTGTTGAGACTTATAGTGAAGGCTTAAGGATGTTGGGCTGGTGAGCTTATCAGTTTGAGCATGAGGAACCTCAGGACTAATAGTTGAAGTAATGGGAGTGGTTTGCTCCTTAGGAGAAGTGGGAGCTCTAGTTTCCACTTCTTCCTGTGTGGGTAGTGATATGGGGGCTTGCACAATCTCAGTAGCTTGTGTAGAGGTTCATTTGTATCTTCTTTAGTAAGTGAGGGTGATTTGTGGTGGTCTTTTAAGTGATTGAGAAGTAGAAGGTGTGGGTTCAACACTGGTTTGTGTTGCCAGGTTGTCACCTTCAGCAATGTGCTCTAACATTTTTTGGACCAGGGCTGTTTCTACCCTAGAGAAACCAATAGTTGGCTTCTTCAAAATTTTAAAGATGTCGAGCTTTATCTGTCCCAATTTAAGTATATTACATGTTTCCCTCAACTATGAACTCAGTTCACAGTTGAGAATGTATTGAACATATCTAGGAAACATGTAATACTCTAAGGAGTCCAAGTTAGCAAGTAAATTTGTATAAACAAACTAAGAGTACCTGAACTTGACCCCCTGAACCATTCCATGCACTATGAAGGAGAGATCTTCAAGAATCTGATCCCATTCTCTATGCTTGTTGGACAAGCTGTGGATAATCACATGAAGCAGGTATTTCCACTAGGATAAGACATTCCCTTTCCTGAAGGTCTTAACAGAGAAATCTCCCTCATAGCCCACCTACTCAAAGGAATGATTAACAGCTTCATTTGGGAAGAACAACTCAGCTTCTTCATCATCTAGCTAAAGATGATGGTTGATGATGGTCGGAGTGATGAAGATTGTCCTCCCCTACACTGTAGCAGACAGTGCCTTCTCCCCATCCATAATGACCTCTTGGCAGTTCTTCCAAAATTCAAGAAAATGATCCTAATACAGAGTAGGATCAATGGTAAGGGAGGTGGAATAGTTAGACAAAGCCAGAAAATAGCAAACCTCTGATAAACTATCATCTTTCTCAGAGTTCAACAAAGCAATATGGTTGTGTTGCATGTGAAGTTGCATGGAGAAATCAGGGTTGTTTCTGAGGTTTAGATTGGCCATTTTGAGAAGCTTAAGGTTGAAGGAAGATGAAGAACAAAGGCAGTTTGGGAGAACTTAGGTCAGAGAAAAAATGCAGATGAAGAAGATAGTAAAAAAGAGGGTAGTGAAAAAGAGGGGGAACTATTGGGTTTATATGTGAAAAGGATCTAAGACAAAGTTAATGAAAGAGGATAAATTTTGAAATCCGGAAGTCAGTCCCACCTATGAAAAAGTAGTTTTCTTTTGCCCAAAAAGTAGGTTTCTTGGAAGTCAAGAAATCTTCTGAAGGTTATTTTGCTTCGGAAGTTCTTGAAGAAAAGCTTCCGAATGCAAATTGACTTCGGAAGATATTTCAAAGATTTTTGAGAATTTTGTTTCGAAAGAGATTTAGAACTCACAGTATTTATTCTATGAAGAATAAAAGCTTCCAAAGAGAATTTTGATTTCGGAAGAAAATTCGTTCTTATAAAACATACAAGTCCTTAAGTGGATATTAAGCTTCGTAAGACATTTCAGAAATTTCTTCGGAAGGTAAATTAACTTAAGTAGATATTTGTTTGTTAAGACATAAGTTTCTTCCGAAGGTAATTTTAAATCTTCTTAAGGATAAAGAGATCAAAAAAATTTTCAAAAAAATCTAAGGAATGTCTTCTAAAAAGATTTTACTTCCAAAAAGAACAAAGAGCTTATGAAGGTGATAAAGATAGACAATTTAGGAAACACATGTTTTAGAAATGATATGATTAAGTTTTAAGAAAGGCTACTCAATATTAATCATCCCAATAGCTGATAAAGATATTTGAATCTTTGTTCACCAAAAGATTTGGTGAACAGATTAGCATATTGTTCATTTGTGTTAACCTTGACTAGTTTGATTAATCTCTTTTCAAAGTTATCTCTAATTAAATGATAACTTATATTGATGTGCTTTGTCTTTGAGTGCTGCACATGATTTTCTGTGATTGAGATAGCACTATTGTTGTCTATATGAATGGGAGTCTCCTTGAAATTTAATCCATAGTCCAGCATCTGATTTTGAATCCAAAGTACTTGAGCACAGCAGCTTGCAGCAGCAATGTATTCAGCTTTAGCAGTTGATGCAGATACACAAGATTATTTCTTACATTGCCAGGAGACTATCCTTCCACCAAGAAATTGACATCCCCCTGATGTAGACTTTGCATTCATGTTGCAGCCACCATAGTCACTATCTGTATAAGCATACAGATTAAAGTCAGAGTTCTTTGGATACAAGAGGCCAAGTGATGGAGCACCTTTGAGATATCTTAGAATTCTTTTGACAGTGGTAGGTGTGACATCTTGGGGTTGGCTTGATATCTTGCACAGATGCATGTAGCAAACATGATATCAGGCCTGCTAGCTGTGAGGTACATAAGAGACCCAATCATTACCCTAAAGAGATGCTTATCAACACACTCCCCCTCAAGATCATGCCCAAGGGAGTGGTTTCTAGATATGGGTGTCTTAGCAACCTTACAATCAGTCATGTTGAATTTTTGAAGTATGTCTTGAACATACTTAGACTGACTTATGAAGATGCCATTTTCAACTTGCTTCACTAGAATTCCTAGAAAGAAATTGAGTTCCCCCATGGCACTCATTTCAAACTTGTCTTTCATCAACTTTTCAAAGTCTTTGCAGTGCTTTGAATTAGTTGACCTAACGATAATATCATCCACATATGCTTGAACTAGCATAATGTCATCTCTTGTTCCTTTGATGAAGAGAGTTCCATCAATAGTACCCCTCTTGTAGCCATGTTGCCAGAGATACTGTGATAGGGTCTCATACCACTTCCTTAATGCTTGGTGCAGCCCATAAAGAGCCTTATCAAGCATGCAGTCATAATCAGGAGGATCAGGATCTACAAACCCAGGTGGTTGTTTGACGTACACCTCTTCATCAATCACCCTATAAAGAAAAGCACACTTGACATCAAGCTAGTAAACCTTGAAGTTTTGGGATGCAGCAAAAGCTAGGAATATCCTGACAGCTTCAAGTCTTGCTACAAGAGCAAAGACATCAGTGTAGTCAATTCCTTCTTCTTGAGTATATCCTTGAACAACTAGTCTGGCCTTGTTCTTGATGACAAGTCCTCTATCATCCTTCTTATTTTTTAACACCTATTTGGTTCATATAGTAGTCTCCCTATGAGGAAGAGAACATAGGTTCCAAACCTTCTGCCTTTTGAATTGAAGTAGATCCTCTTGCATAGCTTCAACCCAACTTTCACCCTTTAGAGCCTCATCAATTTTCTTTGACTCTATCCGAGACAAGAAACAAGAGTGAAGACAAACATTTGCTTCATGGGTTTGTCCTCTTGTTCTTACCCCCATGTCAACATCTCCAATGATGTTTGTGGAAGGGTGAGACTTATGGATGCTTAGCTGAGGGATCACAACAAGTTGCTTAGACAAATCTAAATTAGAGAAATTCAGATCTGGTAATGAGGATTCACTCTCCACATCAGCACACTTATCAAGATTAACTTGATCCAATGAGTGTGTGACATCATTGATGTTTTCATCAATGGAGTGGTTATCAGCATCAAGAAATTCCTGATCACTGTCACCACCACCATGCTCTCCAACATTTGAAGCTCCTTCCTCTGAGTTGTGTACCTCTAAGCTGGAATTTAAAGGAACTCCAGAGGCATCAGCGGAATTTGTCATTGATGTGTTGGTAGAAGCCTCATTTGCAGGATTTGTTACCACTGGAGCTGAAGATGTGTAGCTTGAAGTTCTTCTTAGCTCAAATCTTAGATCAGGATCACTTGTAGGTAATATTTTTGTAGACCCTAAAACATGCTCACAAGATTTGTAAAAACAGTTGGTAACTAAATCAAGATCAAACAACCAATCAGGACCAGAATCTTTCACACTGGGAGTGTGCGCATTGAAAGTCACATTGGCTGACTCCTCAACTACTCTAGTTCTAAGATTGTATACTCTATAAGCCTTAGCTTGGGAAGAGTATCCAATGAAGTATCCATCATCTAATTTCTCAGCAAACTTGGCAATTTGATCTTTGGTATTCAAGATGGTGCAAGGACATCCAAATGACCTAAGAAAACCAATGAAAGGTTTCCTCTTGTGCCAAAGTTCATA
>BJCM01095571.1:0-14413 GCA_018326385.1 Flaveria bidentis
CTTCTTTTCTTTGGGTTCCACTTTAGCTTTACCCTTCCCTTTCCCTTTAACGTGTCCCTTCCCTTTGGCAACACTTGCCCTAGGGTCGGGGAGGTTCATTTCTTACTACCTCCTTCATTGACCGTAAGGACCGGTAGAACCCTTCTACCCATGCCCACCTTGGCCGTTTTGAGCATTGAATGAAGCTCACCAATGCTCTTGTCCCATCCATTCATGTTATAGTTCATAACAAAGCTTTCAAACTTCTTGGATAGTGAGTTGAGGATCAAATCCGTAGCCACGAGAAGACTCTGAGTACCTTACCTTTTATATTATACCTCTCGGAAGTGACTCTGAGTTGCTATGAGTCACGAGAAGACTATTTACGAATTACATGTACCTTACCTTTTATATTATACCTCTCGGAAGTGGATATAATACCATTGGTACCTAACTTGGATGCTTCATTAGGAGCATGTTCTGCCTCCTGTTGAATGCATTTCGCAGACGAGAGTTGCGTCTGCTAATCCTTCTTTACCTACCTTGGCACTTCTCTGTCTTATGGAACATGTAATAGTTGTACTGGTGGCTACCATACACATTACGAGACAACTTATCAAAGTTTACTTACGATGACGCTATTTACCCATTCGACCTGAGCGTATCGACGATTCCTTGCCCAAGTGAATATTTCCTCAATCAATTCTTTCGTACAAGTTTGGTTAATTAACCCTTGGTTTAATAACTATATCTTTGATACCTCTATCATTAATAACACTCTGTACTTGACAATGTATGTTAGCTCGGATAAGAGGAACCAAGGGTGATCATGCAAGGCAAATTACCATCACGGGTGCACACGTAATTGTAATTTGTCGTGCATGAGAAGTCTTGCGTATCCTGTTGGATGATAACAGTCATAGTTAGTACAAATTTTAATTCTATACTTTAGGGACACGAGAGTCTCAATCCATATAAAAACTTCACTAAGGATATGAAAGCAATCCTTCATCTTCACTGGTATGAAAGTTTCTATCCATCTGGATCCATCGACTTCTATTAATTTCCTCGTCTATTTATTTTCTATTATCTACTTTATCCATGGGACTTTTGTTCTTTTTCACACCTAGATGGGAAGGGTGTTTTCAGCTAACTGATGTTTTGAATTTTAGTATTTGGTTTGATTCATTGTAAAAGTACTTACAATTTATTTGATCAAAAATTATTATTTGAACTTATTAGTTATGTATGTGCTAAAGTCTTTTAGTTACTTGTACTTAAACGAAGTAGATATGTTACATATTACTTATTTGGTATGTTGTGGTTAAAAGAATGTCTGGAACTGGCTGAGGACGCAGACGTGGTCGTCACACTATTAGCATGACCCCAGCCGAGCTGGCAGCCTTACTCAATCAGCATGTGGCTGATGCCCTTGCAAATCCAAATCTCAATCCGCATGCCGCTCCAATCGGTAAGCAATACCAAATTTACTTCTAACAATAACATTATGGCATCCTGATTAAGTCGAAGTACTTATTCAAAAATTCCAAATACCTGATCTAAACACGTTGTAGGAAAAAGAGCATGTACCTTCAAGTCCTTCATGGACTGCAAGCCGAACCCATTCAAAGGAACCGAAGGAGTAGTAGGACTACTACTTTGGTTCGAAAAATTGGAGTCAATATTTGAGATTTGCAACTGCCCTACAGAGAGCAAAGTAAAGTATGTTGCCGGCACGATGGACGGTGCCGCACTGAGCTGGTGGAACACTCAAGTCCAAATGTTGGGCGTTGAAACTGTAAATGCTACATCATAGGCAGATTTCAAGAACTTACATAAGGCTGAGTACTGTTCCAGGGATTAAGTACAAAAATTGGAAACGGAGTTTTGGAACCTGAGGATGGTTGGTTCTGAAATTGAAGCTTACACAATTCGTTCTCACGAGTTGGCTACTCTATGCCCTACCATGATCAACCTGGCTTACAAATGAGTTGAGAGATACATCGATGGACTGGTACCGGAGATACAAAGCATGGTCACCACTGCTAGACCAACTACTATTCAGGAGGCTGTCCAATTGGCCTACAAGCTGACTAACCAAGCCGTCACGCAGGGCAAACTGTCCTCGCGTGGTACTACAAGCAGTTCTAATGACAACAAGAGGAAGTGGGAACCTCCTACAAATGGAAAACAATCTTCATCCTCCACTCCACAGCAACAACACAGCAAGAGATTCAACCAACCATAACCTATTCAAGACTCGGGTAGTTTTGGCGGCTACCATGGCAACCTCCCAAAATGCAACAAATGCAAGTTTCATCACAACGGGTAGTGCAAGAAGAACACTTGTGAGAGATGTGGAAGGTTTGGACATGTTGCCAAAAATTGCAGAGCGAACCCCCCAACAAAAGCACCTCAACAACAACCACAACAGAACTACAGGCAACCTGGATGTTATGAATATGGACAATCAGGTCACTATAGGAGGGAATGTCCGAAGCTAAAAAGGAATGGTAACAATGGTACTGGTAACCGCCCTGGCAATGACAACGGAAACGACAAGGGCAACGGTAATGGTGGAGCCAAGGGGAGAGCTTTCATCAATGGATCAGGTGAGGCTCGAAATGACCCATCTACTGTAACTGGTAAATTTCCTATCAATAGTTTCTTTGCCTCTGTGCTATTTGATTCTGGTGCTGATAGGAGTTTCATTTCACACAAATTCAGTCGATTGCTAGATGGTAGTTATGTAGGCCTAGATACGAATTATACAGTAGAAATAGCAGACGGTAAGATCATCGAGTCTTCACGTATATACAGGGGTTGTAAGATTAGTCTATCTGGGCATGATTTTGATATTGACTTGTTATCTATTACACTCGGTAGCTTTGATGTCGTTGTTGGCATGGATTGGTTGTCTAAGAACCAAGCCGACATCATTTGTCGTGAAAAACTTATCCGACTACCTTTGCCTGATGGAAAGATACTCACTGTGGAAGGCGACAAGAGTGGTGCAGTGGTTGGCATCATCTCATACATGAAAGCACAGAAGTGGTTGAGGAAAGGGCATTCAGCTATTCCAGCCCTAGTTACTGAAAAGACTACCGAGGAGAAACGACTGGAAGACATCCTAGTTGTTAGAGACTTTCATGAGGTATTTCTTGAGGAATTACCTACCTTCCTCCATACAGACAGGTAGAATTTCATATTGAATTAACACCTGGAGCAGCTCCGGTTGCTCGGGCGTCGTACCGTTTAGCACCGAACGAGCTACAAGAGCTGTCTAAGCAATTGTAGGAATTGCTGGACAACGGATTTAAACGCCCCAGCTACACACCTTGGGGAGCTCCAGTACTTTTCGTGAAAAAGAAATATGGAACCTTCAGAATGTGTATTGACTACCGAGAACTGAACAAGGTGACAATCAAGAATAGATATCCACTTCCGCGCATTGATGACCTTTTTGACCAGTTGCGAGGATCAAGTTACTATTCCAAGATTGATTTTAGATCGGGTTACCATCAACTTCGAGTTCAAGAGGAAGACATCTCGAAGACGGCATTCCAAACTCGTTACGGGCACTATGAGTTCGCAGTAATGCCTTTTGGGTTAACTAATGCCCCAACAGTTTTCATGGACCTCATGAACCGCGTTTGCAAACCTTATTTGGATAAGTTTGTCATTGTCTTTATTAATGACATACTAATCTACTCTCAGAATAAGGAATATCATGAGGAACATCTGAGAATCATTCTAGAATTGTTAAAGAATGAACAATTGTATGCAAAGTTCTCAAAATGTGACTTTTGGATGCTAGAAGTGTAGTTTCTTGGTCATGTGGTGAACGAAAAGGGTATACATGTAGATCCTTCAAAGATTAAAGCAATAAAGGATTGGTCGGCACCAAAAACACCCACTGAGGTGCGACAATTCCTTGGTTTGGCAGGTTATTACCGAGGATTTATCGAGGGATTCTCAAATTTAGCACAACCTCTAACTGCCCTAACCCACAAGGGAACCATCTACAAATAGGGCAGCCAAGAGAAATCAGCATTTCAGACACTTAAGGACAAACTCTGCAGTGCGTCGATCCTAGCCTTGCCAGAAGGAACGGAGGATTTTGTTGTTTATTGTGATGCATCCATCTAGGGTATGGGATGTGTACTGATGCAACGCAACAATGTCATTGCTTATGCGTCTAGACAACTCAAAGTACACGAGAAGAATTACACAACGCATGATCTGGAACTAGGAGCGGTAGTGTTTGCCTTGAAAATCTGGAGGCACTACTTATATGGAACCAGGTGCACGATCTACATAGACCACAAGAGCCTCCAACACATATATGACCAAAAAGAGTTGAATATGCAGCAACGACGATGGTTAGAACTGCTCAACGACTATAACTGTGCCATTAAGTATCATCTGGGTAAGGCTAATGTGGTAGCCGACGCCCTCAGCCGAAAGGAAACCTCTAAACCTCGTCGAGTACGCGCATTGCAATTGACCATTCACTCCGATCTGCCAGAGCAAATCAAGGCTACCCAATCTGAAGCCTTGAAAATTGAGAATCTAAAGGCGAAATACATGCGAGGCATGGAGAAACATCTAGAGACCAAGACTGATGGAATTCGTTATTTCATGGAATGGTTCTGGGTACCACAGTATGGGAATTTACGAGAGCTAGTAATGGATGAAGCTCATAAGTCACGCTACTCAATTCACCGAGTTCAGACAAGATGTACCAAGATCTGAAGGAGTGTTACTGGTGGCCGAACATGAAAGCTAGGATTGCCACCTATGTAGGAAAATGTTTAACTTGCTCCAAGGTTAAGGTGGAGTATCAGAGACCATCCGGTTTACTCCAGCAACCGGAACTTCCAGTGTGGAAATGGGAGCAGATATCGATGGACTTTGTCACAAAGTTTCTTAGGACTCCCAGCGGATGCGATACCATTTGGGTTATAGTAGATCGCTTAACAAAATCTGCTCACTTTATAGCCATCCGAGAGACTGATCAAATGGATAAGTTGACACGGATTTACTTAAGAGAAATAGTCTCCCGGCATGGTGTACCGGTATCTATCATATCTGATCGTGACGCTCGATTCACTTCTCATTTCTGGCGATCTTTACAATGATCATTGGAAACGCGGTTGGACATGAGCACTGCGTACCATCCACAAACCGATGGTCAGAGTGAGCGTACGATCCAGATGTTAGAAGATATGTTACGTGCCTATGTAATCGATTTTGGCAGTAATTGGGAAACTCATTTACCATTGGTTGAGTTCTCCTGCAATAACAGTTATCACACATCAATAAAAACCACACCCTTTGAGGCACTATATGGGCGTAAGTGCCGATCACCTATTTGTTGGGCAGAAGTTGGAGAAAGCCAACTTACAGGTCCTGAGCTTATGCACGAGACAACTGAGAAGATTGTGCAGATATGTAACCGTATGATAGCAGCACGTGACCGACAGAAAAGTTATGCTGATAAACGTCATAAGCCGTTGGAGTTTCAAATTGGTGATAAAGTACTCTTAAAAGTCTCACCCTGGAAAGGAGTGATACGCTTTGGAAAGTGTGGTAACTAAACCCTAGGTACGTTGGACTGTTTGAGATTGTCAAACGGGTTGGTCCGGTAGCCTATCAACTGAACTTACCTGAAAAGATCAGTGAAATACATAACGTGTTTCACGTGTCTAATCTGAGGAATTGTCTATCCGATGACTCACTTGTCGTGCCATTAGAAGAATTGGAGATTTATGAACAACTTCGTTTCAATGAAGAACCAGTTGAGATTATGGATCGAGAAGTCAAAACCCTAAGGCGTAGCAAGATTCCCATTGTGCGCGTTAGGTGGAATTCAAAGACCAGAATTTACCTGGGAACGTGAGGATCAAATGAAGAAGAAATACCCACAACTGTTCAAAGATCAGACATCTACTTCTTAAGGTATCATTCTCACGATACCTTTTCATTCAATTTCGAGATGAAATTTCCTTCAACAAGGGGATGGTGTCACAACTCTCACGAAACCTTACGTTCTTTATTTGGGCTTGTTCCAGAAATTTCAGAAAGAGCTTACGACCTCCTATTATTGCTTGTTAATACTAGCGTTCTGACCTGAACATGATGTTCTAATTTTCGGGACGAAAATTTCTTCAACAAGGGGATGATGTGACACTCCGTACTTTCATGTTAACATCATTCCATTATCCAATCGTTATCTGATGATTATTAGATTTCATTTACTAAATGAAGATAGTTATAATGATTATTACTAATTAACTTTAAGTTAACCCAAAAGCTAACTACTAAAACTAATTAAAAACCTTAAAATGTAAATGATACAAACCTTGAAGGATCAAATATGTAAATTTCAAATCAAAGCCTAATTAATGTACCCAACCCCCCGTAACCGACTCCCCTCATCATCTGCTCCATGGTTTCTTTTTCATAAACCTAAAACCCTAGCTAAACTTCTCCTAGTCTCGACGGCAGTCCCCACTGATCGATTGTAAGCAAGCGGCTCCCCGGCAGTGTCTTCGATCATCCTCCTCTCACGGTTTCAAGCAGCGGCACGTGCGCGAGGTGCGATCTGTAGGTTCGTTTACTATACGGTTTATTATTATCGTCGATGACTCGCATGTATAAGTACGGTTCGCGAGGTTTCATTTTTGGTTTTCATGTTCAAATACATATGTGTTCTTCATATGTGTATGCAATGTTGTATATGTGTTGTGTTTTTGGAGTTTTGGCAATATATGTACGTATGTATATGCGTGGTAATTAACTTGTTTGAGTGTTAGTTCGAACCGAGTCTCCGGCGTATTTGCCATACATGTATGCATGTGAACCATATGTGTATTCTCATAATTATGTGTGAGTCTGTATGCATTGATACGTGGGGTTCTTGACTGTGGGTTCGGTGTACTCTTGTGTGTATGCTCGTATGTTTCTTTGTTGGGTACTTTGGTGGTCGCGAGGTCCTAGATGGGCTGGATATCTTGGGTGTATATATGTAGGTATGTGTTTCTACGATTATGTGTGTGTGTGTGTGTGTGTTTCTACAAAGGTGTGTATGTTTCTGCGAATGTGTGTGTGTGTTTCTGTGGTGGTGTGTGGGCTGAAGTGTTTGAATGGGTGCATTTATATATTGCCATGCATGTTTATACGGGATGTTTGCATGTATATGTAATGTGGGTGTGTATGTTGATGTTAGTCAATTTTGTGTGTGGTGTGTGTGTTATGATGTGCATGTGTGCATTCTGCATGTGTTTGATGTGTTGTGCATGGGTTTGTGTGGCAATGGTGAAATGCATGAATGTGTGTAGGTGTTTTGTTTCCTCTACCATGAATGTGGGCGCATGGGTATGATATGTTCATGTTCGGGTTGTATGGTTTTGGTGTAGATTGTGTGCATGTGTATGTAAATCTTATATGTTGTGGGCATGTTAGATGAAATGTACTAAATTATATGATAGTAGGTGGGTTATATATATCATTTTGGAAACCATCAGCAACCGAACCGAGTCATGAAACGCGAAACCGTACCTTCCATATTTTGTATTTAACAATTCATATTAATAGTGTAAATTAATATTAATTCAGGTTATTTGGAAACCTAAGCTTTAGTGTTGCATTACTATTTTTCCGTACATCCAAGGTGAGTTCTCAGCCCTACTTTCATACTATACTCTCTTTTGGGGGAGAGAAACATGTTGTTTTTCATAAACCATACAATACTTTAGATTAGTAATATTGCATATACTGGTTTACTGTTGTGATACCACTATGTCTCTTCGGACCGTTAATATGGAATTAGCGAGGTGATTGTTAGTAGATCTACTGGGTTTGACAAACCCCACCCGGGCTAGTCGCGCTAGCTTGACTGGAGGTCAAATGGGTGAATGGTTAGCCTGTTTTACAGTGTTTTGGTCAGGTATCCACAGCCGGTGGATTCATTATATTATTACTATCAGTTCGGTCGTGAAATTCATGCACATAGTGACTTGCTGTAGGCTAGCTACCTACTTATATGCTTTGATTACTTAATCTGGATTTCATTACTGTTACTTACTATTTTCTGATAAACCTGTGAACTCGCCAACCTTGTGTTGACACTTTAGCATGTTTCTTTCAAGTTCTTAAGATGCGCACGAATAGGAGCATCTTGCATTGCATTCATCATCGTAGAGTCAAATGAATAATCTACATTTTTCTAAAAATTATATTGATTGGGTTGCACGTGTTTGCGCCGTTTAAATTATGGTTTATACGCTTCCGCACTTATTTTCATGTTTCACATTTAATTCTGATTTTAAGAAACTTTATATAATTTAAAAATTATGTTTTGTAATTGTTGCGTCGTTTGGTATAACTAATGGCTAAGATCCTGGTATGTCACGCACCTAACGGTATTACCCCATTTGTGGAATTTGAGGGTGTGACAATGTTCAACACATTCTTAACTGTGAACTGGTCTCATAGTTAAGGGGAACGAGTAATACTCTTAAATTGGGATAGATGAAGCCTGACATCTTTAAAATACTGAGAAAGCCCATTGTTGGCTTCTCTGGGTAGAAACAACCCTTGTCCCAAAAATGTTAGAGCTCATTGCTCAAGGTGACAACCTAGCAGCACCAGTTGTGTTAAACCCACACCTTCTGCCTCCCAACCACCTCAACAGCCACAAATCACCCTCACCTACCAAAGAAAATACAAACAAACCCCTACATAGACTATTCAGTTTGTGCAGGTCCCTATATACTGACCCACACAGGAAGAAGTGGACACCAGAGCTCCCACTTCTCTTGAGGAGCAGACCACTCCCATTCATTCAATTATCAGTGCTGAGGTTTCTCATGCTCAGCCTGGTGAGCTCATAAGCCCAAATGCCTTAAGCCATCACTCTCCTCAACACTCAGGTGATCAACCTTCAAGGGATAGTTACCATCCCTAGCCTTTGGACTTAGACCAACCAATCCCAAACCTTGACTTCTATACTGATGAAGATCTAGGTTTCAATGAGTACCATGATTCTCTCTTCTTTTCCCCTACTCAAAGAGAGATGAGTGCTCCTGAGTCTCCTACTTCTAGCCCATATCTATCACCCACTACTGAGGTGGACACTTCTGAACCTCTTCAGGATGTCCATATGGAAGTGGCGCTCACTTTTTCAAGTGATTCCATCATTAAGACCTCAACCATGGCAACTTAGCCCACTGACACCTCAACTGAGGCTGCCAGTGAGTAGAGGAAATCTAGCAGCCAAGAACTTGAAGTTGGTGATAAGAGAAAGGACTCTGCTCCAATCATCTCATCCCCCAATGATTCTTCTAATGAAGATGAGGGGAATTTGAGACTAAAGGTGCAAAAACTTTCACAAAAATGCACCTATTTAGTCTCCAAGGTTTGTCACTTGATTCTCAAGTGACTACCTTGCAAAACAGGGTCAATGATCAGCAACTTGAGATTTCTTATCTTAAGGAAAAACTAGCTGGGAGACCTTTAAGAGGAGCTCAACCAGGAACACAAGAACCTGTGGATGTGATTGAAGATACTCCTAGCTCACCTATGAAAGTGGGTGATGCTACCAAAAAGGGGGAGAAAGTCATTACAATCACAGAACCTGGGAGTTCTTCAGAGAGTGTGGACATTAAGGACTCGCCATCCTCACTTGCAATTCTGCACACTCAGCAACTTCCTTAAGTTCACATTAATATGGACTCTATAGACTCCTACATGCAGAGTCTGTTTGAGGAAGGGATACCAAGGGCAATGTCATCTCCACCAACTTCAAATCACATCATTTGGTGGAGGTATGATAGCAGCAGAAGAGCCCTTATCATTCTTAGAGTTCAAGGGCAGCAAGAGATCTTCAACTTTCAGACCTTAAACTTCTGTGAAGGTATGGATCTAGTCAACATGCCACTTGTAAATCAAAGCTAATCAAGACAAGCTGACAGGCTGGCTCAAAGAATCCAAGATAGGATCACTGCAGAGTTCAACTTCAGAAGAAGACTAAGGCAATCAGGCAATGTCATCGGTCAACTAGAAGTTGAGGTAGACCCTAAGATTAGTTTCATTGGGGAAACCTTGACTGAAGGCCCAGTGGCAGAACCTGAGAGCCTTGTCTCATCAATATCAAACTACTGCAGAGAACCATACCCTTTTTGAGACACCTGCTGATAAAGGTGTTTCTCAACCTCTCTCTGGCCAGAGCTTAGAAGCTACATCAAGCAAAGAAGGCCAAAGCTCTCTCCACCCTAACTCACAAAGGTCTGTGAGTGACAAAAGGAAAAGAAAGATGACATCTAAGGAGATTAAGGAGGAGGAGAGAGAGGAAAAGGAAGTTAAGGGAAGAAAGTTCCTCTTCTGGGTCTGCAAGATTCATGGAAACTGCCATCCGGACTGCCCGCAGACCAAACACTCAGGATGATGAGTTGAGGGTAGTCAGTATCAATTACTTGCAGACCAAGAACTATGACATTGATAATGTCATTTCTCTCCCCTTAGAGGAATTAAATGAACTGGTTGACATGGAAATGTCAAAGGAGAAGAAAGATGTAGAAGATGCTGAGCTACTAGTTCAAATGAAAGAAGAAAAATGAAAGAAAAGATTATATAAGCATGAGCCTACTATCTCCCCAGTTCAAGAAAGTCCTGCACTTCTTCCCTTATCCTATGGAAATGTCAAAGAAGAAGACAGGATCAAGATGATCAACTACCTGAGTGCCACTGGCCTCTATCAGACATATGCACTTCTTCCCTTATCCTATGACTATGTTGAGTTTGAGTATCTCAAATAATTTGAACTTGAGATAGTCAAGGAAAGAAAGACAACCAAAAGGAAACTAAGGGAAGAAGCTGCTAAGTCGAGAGACATCATCCAAAAGAGCATGAAGAAGTCTGTAGACAGGCAAAGGATGATGAGCTTCTTGAAATTGTATGGATTCTTTAGAAGGAGACTTGGCCCTATGTCTTTATCCACTATGGATGAGCATATCATGGTAATCAAGCAGAAGATCAAGAGTGGAGAGTTGATTGACTTACACTCCCCTCCAAGTCAAGCTCCACCTGAGGTGGAGGTGAAGGTTGAACAACCTAAGACAACACAACCTAAACTTCCTGCTGAATCTCAGCAAGCTTCATCTTCTGATCCACAACAGGGTCAGACTCCCTCTATTTCTAAACCTATGAGAGAGGAAGACCCAACTAAGAAAGACAAAGAAGATCAATCAGGTGCTACAGGCTAGTCTTCTCAGTTAAAAGGAACAAAGAGAAAGAAAAGGATGGCTTCAAATCCAAAGCCAAAGAAGAAGAAAGATGCATCCTTTTCCGAACCTCAAGATGAGTCAAAACATACAAAGGATGTGCAACCAGAGGATGCTACATCAACTCCTATTCAAACAGCTCCTCTAGCATCAGGAAGACCCATCTTGTCCTGGACATACACCACAAATCTGGAAAGATAGCATGTCATTAGAGATCAAGGCATTGAAGATGTCTACACTTGGCAAGACATGTTCAATCTGCCTCTACATGATCTTTTTTATATGAGGAGACACTTTGATAGTCTGAGGGATACTAAACATCTCATGAAGAAAAGGATGGTCATTATTCTAATAAGGACTGTAAATATCTGAAGTGTTCAAGTGTTTTGGTAGCATCAGCTTAAGGGGAGTTTGTAGAGATTACATGAAAAGGCTGATGCAACCCAAACACCCAAAGTCTCTCCTACATGCATGCACATAAGTACTGAAGAAGAATGCTTCGGAAGTTTCACACATGCAACATAAATATTCTAAGTGTGAGATCTTCTGAAGCCAAGACCAATATCTTCTGAAGCCAAAGATGAAGTCTTCCGAAGCTTCAGAGACAAAGTCTTCCGAAGCAAACTGTTGGATCTAGAAAGGCTGGTGCAACCAAAACCAAGTCACTTAGAAGATTTTGGTACAACAAATAAAGGACTTCCAAAGCTAAGTGTGGAACTTCCGAAGGAAAAAGGAGCTCTTCCGAAGACAAAGTGTAAAACTTACCTCCAAAGAAAAAAATTCCAACTTCCGAAGACAAAGAACCTACTTCCGAAGTTCAAGACTTAGAAAGAAAGATCTGAAGTCAACTTCCGAAGTACAGAAGTCCTCAAGCCTCGGAAGTATAGAAGCCTCTTCCGAAGTATAAGTGGCTTCGGAAGAACTTGTTCTTCCGAAGCCAACTTATCTTCGAAAAATACTGCTATTATCCAGTGGACATAAGTATGGTCTCCCTGACACTCCGCTGCAAATCTCTAAGATACTGCATGGCGTTTTCTCAAAAGCCATGTAGTTACCATACTTTAATCCACTATTTACCTTTTTATGTTAGTACAGTTGCCATCTTTAGTTGGTGACAAAAGGTATGTCATAGACATGTCATGACTACCATATCTTAGATATTACTTTATCTAAGATACCTTAACTTTAGCATTGTAGTATATGCTTTAGTCTTAGGTTTCCAGCTGGTATCATAGTATATCCGACTGTAGGATCTAGTATATATAGTTTCTCATTGTAACTCATGTATCATGCTTATAAGAGTCTTGTAATATCTTGAGTTGAGAAGTAATATACATACAAGTGCCTTGAAAATTTATTTCTGTGTGTTCCTTTGCTACTTATTATATTATTATCAACTCTTGTAAAAGACTTTACTTCATCTGATTTGAGTGTTTCTATAAGTGAGTTTGAGAGAAATCCAAGTGTCTAAGTGACAAACCCGATCCTGCAATTGGTATCAGAGCTTTTTAGGCTCTTGATTGTGAGATCTTACCATCCTAATCAACCTGTTTTTCACTCCTCCTTATACCTCACTCAAAATGGCCCTCAACAAATCTAAAGTAGAGATGGGGACGATGACCAAAGCACCCATCATAACCCCTGAAAACTTCAGGTCTTGGAGAGAGCAGAAGAATGGAAGGCTTCATCAGGTATCAAGACAGCAAAATGTGGCAATCCATTGTCAATGGCCCGTATAAGCCAAAAGTAGCTGGTGGAAATGGTGCCATGATCGAGAAAGCTGTTGAAGATTATTCTGATGAGGACAGGAAGAAGCTTGACATCGACAGCAACGCTATGACTGTTCTCATGACTGCAATTCCAAACTCTATCATGGTGGGGTTTGAGCATTGCAAGTCTGCCAAAGAACTGTTTGATGCGCTTGCTCAAATGTACTCAAACTCAAATGACTCCAAGAAGGACTCACTGAAGCAGCAGTTCGAGAACTTCACCCATGTTGTTGGAGAGACTCTTAGCCAGCAATATTTTAGGTACATGGATCTCATTTCTTCCCTTCAATCTGTGGGAATTGCTCATGAACTCAGAGACCTTACAAGAAAGTTCATGAGTGCATTACCCAATGAGTGGACATTCTACTGTGTCTCTATCATGAGAACAAAAAATCTGAATACACTCACCATGACCGAACTCTATGGGATCCTTGATGGATACCGTTTGGAAATGGAAAGTAAGAGGGGTCATCAGACAAGCGGACCCTTGAGTCTTCCTGCTAGCAACGCCTTAATGGTTGCTGAAGGCTCTGGAATCTCCCAGCCTCAACAATACCTAACTTACACCCAGCAGCCATCTTGTTCTTCTAGGCCATACATCACATTTCCCGAGACTCCAAGGTCTCAACAAGCTCAGCAAAGCTCCTTTCAGGACAGTTGTGCTTTTGTCTCAGGAAGTGGACACTCAAATGATTATCAATACTGCTTTGATGATCTAGAGTGTTTCAACCCGGATGATGTGGAATACATGGACATAGTCCAACAAATGGCTCTTCTAACCTACAGAGCAAAGAAGTTCTTTAAGAGAACTGGAAGGCAATTTCCCCAGAACCCAATCAACAGCAAATTTGGGTTTGACAAAACCAAGGCCAAATGTTACAACTGTAACCAACTTGGTCATTTTGCAAGGGAATGAAAGGCTCCCAAGTCCAACCCGGGAACCCCATAGGTCTCCACACATCCCTCTACACCAAATCCCACCTGAAAGTCAATTAAAACAGCTGCAATGGCTCAAGAAGTTGACTGGAGCTTCATGGTACAGGATATGACTCCTTCTCAAGCACTCATGGCCGAAACAAATGAAAATAAGGTATATGAACATCTCTGTACTCCTGCCTGTATTGCTAAGGTTAAATTGTATCAGGACTACAATATGGAGATTAAATCTGATATTGAGTCTTTAAATGTTTTGAAATCTGACTTTAAAAGGGCTGAATCTGACTACCATAGAAAAATTGAGGAGTTAGAGAAAACTGTGTCCCTATTAAAACATGAACACACAAACTATAAGACTCAGATAAAGGATTTAATATCCAAATTGACTGAGGCTCAAGCCCAGCTTGTCACAGCTGAAGCTCAAGCCAGGAAGTATGCTATTTC
>BJCM01095587.1:0-10000 GCA_018326385.1 Flaveria bidentis
TATTATTATTATTATTATTATTATTATTATTATTATTATTATTATTATTATTACTACTATTATTATTATCATTATTATTATTAGTACTATCTTACTAATATAGTATGTTGGGTTGTAGGAATTATTTATTTTTGTGTGCGTGTCACGCGTCAAACCCAGAACCGACCGAACGATCCTTTCTCTGTGGACCCGTCTAAAGATTTTATTATAATTATATATATATATATATATATATATATAGGTGGTTGATTGTCGTTGCTCTCGTCTGTTGAAGCTCTTTTGTCCATTTTATTCATATATATTCAAGGTGAGTTTCGCGGCCCCGTTTTCATTTTAAACATTTATAAACTAGGGGGAAAAGTATGCTTACCCTTTTTATGCTGTGAACTTATTCAATTCTTTTGGGACTGTTGTGTTTACTGTTTTGTAAGTATTTATCTATTACATGCATGAGTTGTCTTTGTGGTTCTGTATTCACAACTATTTAACTCCGGTGTTGGATTTGACGGACATATATTGATAGTACTATTTGGCTGACACCCCCACCCTTGTTTGTTAGTATACTAGTTGGGACTAACAATGGCTAGGAACGGCCCTAGGGTGAATATGTTCTGACAAATTCTTTGTGTATGTCGTAGGTTTAGTTGTGATGCTCATGTGATATTACTTGCTTATAACTGTATGCACTAATGTCCTACCAAACTATTACACAACATCAAGTTTGTTTATTATTCAAACCTGCGAACTCACCAACATTATATTGATCATTTTGAGCATATCTTTTTTAGGTAACAATCATTGAGGATTGCTAGGGATGCTGCCTTAGTGATGACCTTAGACTTACATCATTTAAACTTTGGATGTCTTCGACAATTGCATTTGACATTTACTTGTGATACACATTTTGATTACTTGCTCCCGGGTTGTGGGACTTATACTTATTTTGGTTTGTATGACTATGTTTGTCGTGGAATTGACTAACTGCGACACAAGTCTCCATTTGTGTCGGGTGACGTCATGACACGTCTTTCATTAATTATTGCATCTCTATTAATTAACAATGTGTTATAACGATCCCGTCCGTTACATCCTCGTGTTTCCGCTATAAGCGGGGTGTGACATTATAAATCAAATATACAAACTCTTCGTATGAAACTCTATTACGAAGAATAATAGTTGAACTTCTAGTAGAAACATTACATACGATATTTCCATTTTCGAATGAAATATCACCACTCCAATATATTTGTAGAAAATAAGGCCGAGACATGATAATGAGTTGTTTTTTAAGTGTGAATTGAATTTAGTATGAAAATTTGAAAGAATCCGATTGAGTTATAAATACAATCAAAGTAGCTTGGAGTAGGTTAAATGTGCGGAGTGTAATTGTTTGATAATCCGTCCTTGCCAATGGCGAGTTCTTAAAAAGCAATCACATCTCATCAGTTGAGAACCCGCCATTGCCAAAGGCGAGTTCTCAGAAAACAGTAACATCACATCAGCTTAAGGGGAGAGAGGGGAAAGAGACAGGGTCAAACATGCAAAACCCACCCCTGCCAGAAACGAGTACCTCTAATATAAAAAATTCCCGAAATTTCCCCGTTTTCAACATCACTTTCAAAAAAAGCCTCATTTTCAAATAAAATTCCCAAATTGACCCTTTGAACCATGATAGACTTGTACGGCTGAGTACTACGACTTTAAAGTATCTTCTAGAAACATTTTGTCTCTATTAATTATAAAACCATCATTATTGGAACCGTGACTCAGCATGTAAATTGCTTTACGTAGCCGACGTATGTCTTTTTATTTGCTAAAATATTAAAAATGCTTCAAGTTGATTCGATCATTCGAATTCAATAATACACAATTAAACATTTCTTAGTATTTAACTTATCGAATAACAAAAGATCTACGTTAAATTCTGTAACAACTTATGTGAGATTTAACATTTAGTAATTTAGCACACTAACAAAACCAAGTGTTATCTTTAATGTTTATATTATTAACACTAGGTTAAGGTCCATGTATTACAAGAGTGGAATAAAATATATAAAAATTATTAGTTTTATAAATATTTTATTTTCAACATGTTATTATCTATTGGTTAAATAAAAATATAATAAATATTAAAAGTTATATCACATAATAAATTAGAAATTATTACTCTATATTTAATATGTATTAATAAATTATTAAAATAGCTACATTTATACATTAGATATTTAATAGTTTAGTTTACTTATTTACAATAATTATCATTTAATATGAGAAAGAAAAGAAACACAAATATAGATATATTCGTTTTAACATATTTTAGTTAAAAAAGAAATCAAATTAATTGTTTTTATAATATTCGCATTTATTTATTATAAAAGAGATGCGAGAAAATGATTTTTTTGATATGCTAGAATGATAATACGTGTTATTTGATATGCTATAATGATGACACACATCTTAAAAACATTCTTTTATTATAGTTTATAAATTTTAATATATTTATAATAATAAATTAAATTTACTAGATTTGTATATTATTCTTAAGATTTAACAATTATATAAGATTCACATGTTTAATCGCGAATATTCATGGTTAATTTAATTAGTATATTCGTTTAAAACGTCATTCCATTTTTTTAAGTATTTCTATTTTTTTTTTCATTTTACAATATGACGTTTTCCTATAGAATAAGGGATTTTTTTATTTGGGATTGAAACTAGAAATTTAGCACCAATCATTCGGATAATGATTTTATGAATTTATATTATACCACTATTACGTGTTTTTATAATTTGATATAAGTTTTATTTAAAAACAAGTTGTATCAAATATTAAACGTTTTATAGTTTGCAAGTTTATGTTTACGTCTACTTAGCTTTATTTTCAGTTTGGTGTTTCTTCCCGTTGAACAATTAATTCAACAACCTTCCTCACACCACTAACCATCAAAACCAAAACAAAATTCGAACTTTAAGTTTGTGACCCCAAACCCAAGTCATACCCCAAAACCAAATCATACATCAAATTTGCAACCCGAATCGAATATACATACATAAGTCCAAAACTGAATAAAGGCATAAGGCCAAATTTATACGAAATTGTTTCACCTTATCCATAAAATCTATCGTTTACGAAAACCTCTAGCACAAATACCTAACAAAGATGGATGAGATGATCCAAGTTGATGAAACATTGCTCTTATGTGGTGCTTGATTTAAAAAAAAAGGATAAATTTAACCGGATATAAGTGATTATCATAATAATAAAAATTCTAATTCATATAGAAACTCAAATTATTAAACATAATACAATGAATTAGGGAAGACAAAAGGTCACCAGTCAACTTGGTAGCTTTACCTGTTAAACACGTTCACATGTTCTAGAATAAACCAAGTAATACATGAAACTATCTTTTAATAATTTCATGAGATACAAAACTGGTTGTCTTATTTATTTTTAATACATTATTATTTTAAGAAAATTCCCTTCAATCGACACATATTCAATTAAATTCTAATCGAACAAAACTTAAATTATATAATTATATAAATTCTGTGGTCTTGTGATCATCTTTATTCTAATAATATTTTTTTAATGGGAGACTATCTTCAACTTGAAAGGGTCAAATTTTAGGTACGGTTTAGTACACTACAATATTATAAGAACAATAGACTTGGGATTTAAAACTATCATTATTAGGGACGTGGTGATGGAGGAAAACACGCAACTGATCACAATCGCTAAACTATAATCTCGGAATGGTTAAAAAATTTCCGAACTTGAATGAACATGCGATGATGCAAACAAACAAGGTATATATACTAAATTCGATAAAAAGAGACATCAAATTTTAGCGTGGAAAACATCCTAAAAGCGAGAGTAAAAACCAAGTACTTTCGGCTAAGCCGAGTAATAGCAACTCTCCAATCAACCGACTTGACATCCAACTAGTTTTACAACCATGCAAATGAGACAATATGTTGATTAAGACATTAGCTCAATTTAGTTATTATATCAAATACTAAGTTGCTTTGATAAATATCTTAGTTTCTATATCTTATCAACACTAAGTAAAGTAAAATGAATCCAACTAACAGTTTTACTATATTAATGGGTTTAAGCCATAAGTAAGACTTCATTTGAGATGGTGACGAGGCACCAACTATTTCACTACCCTAATGCCCTAGCCGGTATCATATGATCAGGAATAGATCACTCTCTTATAAGATACCTAAAATAGATTTTATATACTTTATTTTCACTTTGTATACCATGAGATTCATTTGACAAAGTGATAAGGAAAATGAATATGAGAGTAGGCCATACACAAGATAATTCTAGTTGTAGTGTTGGATGTCGAATCTAGCAAATAAATTATAAAAATGTGAGCATACCATTCACACACTAAAAATAATATGAGGGGAAATAGAGTTCGTGTCCTCAGGGATACGTGTCAATTATTTTATACCAAAATTGTCTTAACACAATTACTATAATTGGTTATGGGTTAAGGAAGGTAGGGGTTTTAATTAAAAATTTAAATTTAAAGTAAATGGCAAAAAGTAGAAAAATTCTAGCAAGCTGACACAGCCGTGTCAAAACTATATGGAAATTCCATCCAGCCGCATTAAGGTTCTGTCAAAAAAATGAAAATTGATAATTTTTTGCATTTTTTAATTGTAAAAAGTAATTACTAAAAACGTTAATTAAATTTTGAAGAAAATTCAAATATGAAAACTAATTCCAACACTAAGGTAATTTCTTGATTCGATTTGGCTTACGATCATGAACAATTACGGTGTAATGATCCTTTTTTAATTAATGATTTGTATCGATACTAGACATTACGCCATTCGGATATCCACTCTATCTAATATTTAACCAGTCACAGTTTGTTGATTAGAGCCAATCCGCTACTCTAAGCTCACGTCGTTCAGATATTAGCGTGCGGTTTGCAACAATAGAAGTATCAATTGTAACATCATGTATTTTTTCGTTTAATTAAAAGTTAGCATCGTTATTCTTGTAGGGATTATTATTGTCAAATACGAAACTCATGGGGTGCTTATACTTATTGCTTTAATTTGTTCTTAATTCTTTAAGTTGAAAGTTGATAATGTTAAATTATTACATAATAAATAAATAGCAATCATAATAATGATTTTAATAATAATTATAATAACAAGAAAAGATAGTAAGATATATAATAATAATACTAAAAATAATAGTAAAAGTAATAATAATAATAACTTTAATAATACTTAATAATAATAATAATAATAATAATAATAACAATTTATAAAAGTTATAAAACTAAAAAAAAGTGTGAAACTTATAAGTTATATAAAGTACAAGGGTAGTTTTATTACTTTATAAACATTAAAAGAAAGTTTTTACATAAAATAATAACTACTCTAAACTTGAGGGGGCCAATGTGTAGTTTTAAAATTTCAATCCCAGACCCTCGCCCTCCTCCCGTATTTCCGGCAGCCTCTTCGGCCACCTCCGGAGAGCTCCGACGAGGCTTTAAAACTCTTCTAAATGCCACTAATCGATCCCCACATCATACCAATTGCTTTGTGAACATGATTCGAACACCGTTATGAACTTTAAATGCGTTTAAACGCCGGTTATAAGCTCGATCGACTGAATAACCGAAACCCATTAATCTTCATAACCGTTCGACCCTTAATTCCTAATAATAATCTAATTAAACTAACCTAAACAATCATCTAAGTGTCCTAAACGTTCACAACTTACAATTCCACCTTAAACAAACATAATCATCTCATTCGATTCCCCCTTTCGTCGCAACCTGCAACAAATCAAACACCATCATCTGTATTTCGAAATCTAAAATTAGATGAGAGCTTTGATTCGGAATTTCCCTTTGAAGCTTCACACAATGTTAATTTGATTATCGTCAACATTTCCCCATCAATTGGATGTGCGTTGGTCGTAGCTTGTTCTCATATGTTCTTAACTTCATTTCAATACAAACCGGGTAAGATTGATACACCTACACACTCGTCTATACATGGAGAGCAAAAGCCCCATGATTGTAAGCATTAACAGAATCAATCTAATGTTGAATTGAATCAAAGTGATTCTAGGTTTTATGCAATTTGGGGGAGTTCATTGGGGTTGTGTTTTTAAGATTTTTTAAACCAAAATAAATCGCGGCTGAAGCCTTTGGTTCACTGTTTAAGACACATGTATTCTAAACATGAGGTCCCGGGTTCGAACCTGGGGACCCTCATGTATTTTTTAAGTCTTTTAGCTTTAATTTAATTATGGAATTTTTTAAATAAATATAAACATTAATTTTATAAACTTCAAATATTTTTTTAAAGTCATTTAGATATGTTTATAAATTTATTCTTGTAAAACATTTTAATATTTTATTATAAAAAAATAATTTACAAATGTTATAACTAAATATTCTTATAAAGATAGATTTTATATAATACTTTAAATTATTGAATTACTATTGGACCTTATGTATCTTTGATTAGGGATTAATCATGTTAATTATAGAATTTAAATACATTAGCAAGTTAATTACAAAAGACTTAGTCCCTTTAAAATAAAATTCATAACTTTCATAAATGGTATTTTTGTAAGAATTCTATAAATTTATAAAAATCCCCAAATTTTAAACCATAGTTCGCATTAAATCGTTAACCTTATTATTAACTTAAAACTTATAAATATATATGTATTTAGGTGCCTTGTGAAGGATTACGTTAGAACGACGCCTATTATTTTCTTATTAATCATCAACTATATATTTATTGATCACGTAAGTATTTCTATACCTATTTTTCATATTTTTACACTTTGGGGTGAAACATGTTACATTATAACAATTGCACTTGTAAAACGTTTGATTCTTGTAAACAATTGGTCAATTCAATTATTTGTTGTGGTTAGTTAAACTATAGTAATTACCATGTATTGACGATTATATGTGCAAACATTAACTATTGCTAGCCTGGCGATGTCATAGATCTATGGACTTGACAAGCTTGCTTGGTTAGTCCAAGTACACTTAGCTAATCGTATAAACTTGTAAACGTGGAAACTTGTAAACTGTCAAGGTTTGATTGTGCATTTATCTTACATCCCTAGTTACTTTGTTCACTAACTTATAACATGAATTTCCATCTTTTATATACTTATGTATTGAAAACTATGGAAATCTCACCAACATTATGTTGACATTTTATTTTTAACATGTTTAAGGAAATACGCAAGTTCGATTGCCACCTTTGAAGCTTATTCACACCTAGGAATGGACCTAGTTAAATAAATGAATGAACTTGAATTATTTCCTATTATGTATTGTCGATTTCTTATTTGAGGCTTATGCTTGTAATGTTACATTTGAAATTTATGAATATTATATTTGGGTTTAATAATAGCGTTATGTGGCTGTGAACAATCTTATCCCTCACATCTTGACGTTTCCGCCGTCAAGGTTGGGGTGTGACATCAATTATAATTAAACACACATGTTGTTCGTTATTCTTAACTAGATTGTGTGATTTTATAACAAGAATGAATTCATACACAAACTCAAACTGTTAATTGTTCCTTATTTCAAAAATTAAAACATGATTAGGGTTTAAAATTTTGAAGAACCTTATTAGAAAAATTAATAAAGTGACCAATTTTATTAACAATCGAATATATACCGGACTAGATTCAGGTTTAAGATCAAGAATCAAACAAACAAACCATTAAAATAAAAACATCTCATAAACGATTCACATAAGTTCAAACTAAATCAAAGAAATTTAATCCTAATGTTGAAACTAAGATTGTTCTAGCCGGACATGACGACTAAATCAATCAAAACTAAAATAAAAATAAAACTTACGAAACAAAAATAGAAATGATTAAGTATCTTCAATGGTAAGAATTCCACCAACAAAAATAACTAATTTGTTACAGCTCTTCTTGCTTGTTAAACTTAATTCTTCAAGATAATCTATCCAAGATACTTCAAGATGCTTCCTTAAAAATCATCAATCAATATATTTATAATAATGCATTGATTTCCAGATCCATTTTTTATGATCTTAGGTTTTGTAATTTTATTATTATCAAAAACAAGAATTCCTAAATTTTATGAATTTTTCCTGCAAGCTTGCACGGCCGTGTAAAATTTGTGAATAAACTTCCACGCGGCCGTGTGAAGTTTCTGTTGTGTAAATTGCTTCAAGCTCGAGCATCTCTTTAGCAATACTTTTTCTGCTGCTCAAACTTATTCATCCTTTTCATGAACTCATCAGCCCTACAAAATCACTTGAAACTAACCTAAGCAGATTTCATTCAAGTGTTGTATAAAAAAATGAAAATGCATTCAATATTTACAAAATATGCACCAAAATATACTTTATAACTATGAAAAATAATGCTTAAAAATATAACTAACATGTAAGCGAGAGACCAAATTATGGTGAAACTTCAATGTATCTCAACAACTTAAATCACTAAGGAAATTACACAAGGGCTTGTTTAAGAGGTATGATGGAGTTTGTTTTTAAAATTTCGATGATCGCACATGTTGGAAGGTGTCTTATCGACTTCAACTTCCTCCCAATTTGAAGATCCACATACTCTTTTAGGCAAAGTTCCTCAAGTTGTACCATGAGAATGATGGAGATATGAGACTCAAAGTGTCTAAACGGACCCCCATAATAGTCGTGAAATCCTTTGATTATGATATTGACGAGTACCTTTAGGACCTAACAATGAGTACCTTGTAGATTAAGATACAAGGGGTAATAGATCATTTGGAAAGCATTTGTTCGATAATGAAACAAGGTGGTAATTTAGAGACACCTTATGACGTTTTAAGGCATGGAATAAGAAATTTAAGGCTAATGACATAACCATGATTGGTTGAGTTTAGACAGAGGAGAATTTAACAACTAACAACCCACCAAGACATGCAAAGAACCTTCATGGAAGTTTAAAATTTATAAAGGCATAAGAATAATCTAAAATAGCAACTTAGATCATGTAAAACTCTTATTCTTCTAAAAACAATCAAAATATTATTTATTTCTCTTTAGCCAAGTGATTTGCAATAAAAATATAAAAATCATAGTAAGTCTAACTTTACTAAAATTAAGTTTCTTCTAAAATTGCATGTATAAATCTATGACAACTTGGTAAAAAATATTGATCTAGTGTCAAGTTTGATGCATTGAGGAGATGCACAAATGAAAACATAACTTCTAACAATTCACAGAAAGCATACAAGATTGCAGTCAAAAGAATAAAATTATATATATATATATATATATATATATATATATATTTAGGGTCAAAAACTATCTTGTCATACATGTTCACAAAAACTATCTTGTCAAATGTCAAACATAAACATGAGTGCCTACCTAGATTGTTCAAGTAACTATGAAAACGGAATGTTGGTTCAAATTTCACACACTACTTTATATTACAAAAAAAATCTTAAAATGTTCGTTTTCTCTCTTATTTTCTTCAAAATACCTTTTAAATAATAATTTTAAAAGTTCCGTTCAGGCAAGACGTTGACGACTCCTTAGACAGAGGGCGAACGCCTGTATAGCGGGCCACTCAAAATCATACACATGCCCATTTATGGTGCCGAGTACCTCCAGAGCGCGGGCGGGCGCCTCCATAGCGTTGGTGGACGCCTTCACAGAACACATGTACGATTCTAAATGGCTAGACGTCCCGTCCTATCTAAAGAGGCGACGACGCCTTGCCTGGATGAGGCGTTTTAAAAAAACCTGAGAGAGAGAAACATTTAAAAAAACATAGGTTAAAAGAAACATTTTATGAATTTTTCTTTCTATAAATTCATAGTCTTAACTCTTAATTCTTTAACACACATGTGGATAGCATATTGTTCAATTCAATTATAAATCAAATTTGAAGCTGTAAAGGGTCTAGTAGACTTTCCATTTATGAAACAATTTGAGTAGCTACTCCAAGTTGATT
>BJCM01095587.1:12500-18267 GCA_018326385.1 Flaveria bidentis
ACCAGTGCTGCCGGAGTGACGATGGTTGCCGAACGGTTAACAATTTCCGAAGGGAGGGTCGCTGGAGGTGTGTAACGGAGAACGAGATTTCCAGAGACTCGTGCACGGTGAGGAGGTCGTCGGTAGTAGGTGGTTTCGAAGGTGAAAACGGCTGTATCAAAAAATAGGGTTACGGGAGTAAGGGTGGGGTGGTTATTTAAGATGAATTGTAGTTTCAATTTTTCATTTCAAGTCCCTCATTTTTAACATGAATCACATTTAAGTTAATTTAGTTAAATTAGCTTAGAGCTAACTACTAATAATAGTTATATTAATATCATTATCACTTAATAATAATTAAATTGATTTATTTTAAAATATCAAAGAGAAGTTGGATGACGGTAACAATGTTAGCTTGAAAACTCAGGTTGTCACAATTAACATGGGCCATTCGCATGAGAACTTTATATTACTAAGTTTGAATATATTTATTGATCATTACATTACTAATATTAGTTCAAACAACCACAGACCTATATAGTCTATTCAATAAGCGTTAAACTACTAATTAATGAAATAATAAAAATTATAAGCACAACCAAACATTTGTATTTCATTAAGTACCCAATCTATTACATATGTGTAAGACAATAAAGACATATTACATTAAGCTCAGAAACTAGGTACACATAAATCTACATTTAATTATAAACATGGTTTTCATTTGATCCCTCCCCTAAATGAAAACCATGTTTATAATTAGAAACCGTGAAAACCAGGGGTTACATATATGTAAGTACGTGTTAGAAAATGTACAACTAAGAGTTACATACATGTATGAGTTATGTATATACAAGTACGTGTTACCAAGTGTATAACTAAGAGTTACGTACATGTAGCTCCTACAAGTTACGTATACGTAAGTTGTTTCGTCATCATTAACGTTAGTTGGAGTTTATATGGAAAACATATAATGACTTTGAAAAATATGGTTGAATTTTACTTAAATATACTTTAAACAATCCAAAAGTTACATCAATTATAAATCATGTGATTAGGTAGTGGTGGTTTTTACGGTTTTTAATTATAAACATGCTTTCATTTGATTCATCCCATATATATATATATATATATATATATATATATATATATTATATCACACGAAGTACAATGTAAAACAAATCACACCAAAAGTATTCACTTGGTCGTCAAGAACAACAACATGAGCTATTGGGGCAAAACGTTCTAAAAGATAACGAGTGAACGATCTTTTAATATTCACTCGTTCATAATGTTTTTATTTTATCTATATCAAATTACCTACCAATTTTAGTGAGTTAATTACACAAAAAAACAAAAAAACTGATGATCATAAGTAATTTTGTTTATAAACAAATCTTTTAACTCAACCAAAAACTTAATTACATTCCTTTACTCAATGTTCAACAACAATCCTAGCCAAACATCTCTTCATTATGCCTTTAATCTTAATTTGAATGGTGACTGAGGATTCAAATCTTGATGTAAAATCACGCATTCAAATCAATTGAACACTAACATCTCGCTACGTAATCACACCACATATGGTATACAAATTAAAACTTCCTGCTTAATCCTTATTATTAATGTGTTATCTGTTGTATGAAAATTTCTAATATGACTAATATAGGATACAATTTCTATTATTAAGTGACTTATTTTGGTACATGGGACACGTAGATAGTTACTTCAACCTCTGAAAGTACCCCATATGTTCGTACATGCTTCGTTTTCTATCCTTTTCAGCCACAAGACATTAAGCATACAATGTGTAGCCTTGGAGGTGGAGCACTAATTAAAGAGGAGCTTTCAAGTATGTTCTTTTTGGTTTTATATTTTTTATTTTTATTTATTTTTTTGTTTCTACAAGATAGGAGAGAAATATCAAATATAAAACATGTTAACATGACCATTTGTTTTTAACAATGGTAATACGTGTTGTTAATTTTTGTTATCATAAAAGCAATTGGAGATTGTTCAAGATAATAGAATAAAAATATATGATGAAAATATTGTTTTGAAATAATTATAAGCTCTAAATTAACCTTCGTGATATTATAAACTTAAGACCAAATGAAAGAAGGAAAAAGTAACGTTTTGTTAGGCTTACAAAATATGTGACCCCATAAAATCCAATTAACAAAAAACATCCATAATATACAATTAACCTTATAACAGTTACTAAAATATATGTAGTATAAACGGCATCTCAAGATAACATCTAACTAAAAGAGTAATGATTGTATGTGTGACAAAAATCAAATCGATCATTCTACCAAAATCAATCATTTATGGTATACACCCACCATTTTATAAACTACTTTCTAAACTATTTCATCGCTAGTAACGGTATTAACTATATGCCTCAAAACTAGTTTACGCATATTTTATTATATTAAATTTAAATAAAAGAAAAAAAAATAATTTTTAAATTTTTTATAACAACAAATCTTTTATTCTTCTACTTTTAAATTACTTTAAACTATTTTAGAATCTTACGCATCTCATTTAGAAAGCAAATTCATTATCAATTGAGCTAACCTAACTAAAATTAGTTTTCCACCCACTAAGCATGATATGTATTAACAACATGTCATAAGTTTAAATCTCACTTTGAGTGATGTTCAAGGTTGAGTTAAAGAATTTTTTTTTATTTACAGACTTTCTCATAAATAAATTGAGGATGCAATTCCGGCTAGAAAATAAATAAATATACCCGATTAAAATGTCATTTATTATTCAAATATATTTGCCGTAAACAAAGTTATTATATAACTTGTCTATATTATAGATTTTGAATTAATAAAACATGTGATTGGTTTAAAAATAATATAAAAACGGTATCAACTGTTTCATCGCGTTTTAGATCTCTCCGTCCCATAACATTTCTACTTTATCGCAACCCTCTCCACCTCCACCTCCGCCTCCGCCTCCGCCTCCGCCTCCAACCACCGCTCCAATGTCATCTCCGGCGAAGAAACGCAACAAGATTAGCCAAATCGTCCGCCTCAAACAGGTCATGCAGCGGTGGCGCCGCCGCTGCATAACCACCGACACCTTCACCTCCGACTCCGACTCCGACACCGACCACTCCCTCCGCCCCCGCCGCCTCCCCTCCGCCGGATCCCTCGCCGTCTACGTCGGATCCCAATGCCGCCGCTTCGTCATTCCGACGAGGTTCCTCAACCTCCCCGTCTTCGTCTCGTTACTCAACAAAGCCGAAGAAGAGTTCGGATTCCAAACTACCGGTGGATTAATCATCCCCTGCGATGTCAGATTCTTCAAGCGATTGTTGAAGGTGTTGGAGAGAAACGATAGCGGTTTCTCTGGGCTCGATTTGGACGATTTTGCAGCGATGTTCGCCGATTTGACGATCGATTCCTCTGCGCATTGCAAGGATCTCAACGGTTCTAGTTGCCGTAGCTTCACGCCTCTGCTGCAGAAAGCTAGGGTTTGAGAATTGAGACGAACGTTATACGCTCAGGTTCGTATTTCGTCTGTTTTGTGGAAATTGGGGGTGGTGTAGGGTTAGGGTTAATTAGGGTTTTGAGTTTTTTTGTATAGATGGTGGATTGATTAATTCGATCGCCTTCTGGTTTTCTCATGAGTCTCGTGCATCCTTGGGCCCAAATCTATTGATGATTTCTGATTAATTGGGTTTCAATGAGATGTTGTTTTACCAAGTTATCCTAATTTTGGGGATGCTAGGTTTTCTTCTTCTGTTGTTTTTTCTTTTTTCTGGTAGCAATATCATGTTCCTGTAATGGTGGATATTGTGATTCATGATGATGATGATGAATATTTTGGTGTTGAATTAATGATGAATTTATGTCTTGATTTGTCCCTTTTGTTTGGAGTATGTTTGGTGCTTTCTTTTCACGCTTCACCTTTTCAAATTCATGTGAGTTTCATTTTGTAAAAATTAAATTGATAGAAATAAAGAAATGCAACGGTAATAAAGAATAAAATTAAAGAAATGCAGCTTTGAAATTTGTGTACCCAAATTAATACTCTTTTACTTCAAAAATTTTGTTAACAAATATGGAGAATCAGAATTTATTGGTGCATGATAAAAGATGTTCAATTTGAAAGGTTATTGTGTTAAAAGTAATTTAATTGTTTAGTTTACAGCTAATTTAATATAGTATAAGCATAATTTTGATGGTGTGAAATGGCACTACTATACGTGCTTGTAATATCATTTGAAAGCTTTTGAATTTAAAAAGTCTTGATTGAATAAAAAACGAATCCAATCACTTATCCATTTAAATAACCCAACTATATGGTAAAGCTAAGATCATGTTTTGAAGTATAAGTGTTATATTATTCAGATCCATCTATTTGTCTTCAGGATCTCATCCCAAACCCTTTTAGGATCAAACTTATTGTTGAGAAAATTTTCTGGCTCAATTTTAAACATTTTGGTTACAGTGAGACTTGAACCCATAACCTCTGAAGTCATAGATATCTCACCTTAATCATATCGTACAACTAGCTCATTTAAAAAGACTTATGTTTGAATCTAAGGAGTGATGTAATTAAAAGATGTAGGTAAGACTTAAGAGTATGACCGGTTAGGTTTGTTTAAAAAAATTACCAACTATGTCTATATTTAAAGGACATGTAGTCTCGAAACATTAACTTGTGTAGTAATAGTAAAGATGCTTATTTGCAAATGGTTAAAGTTCTACTCGTATGGTAATATTAGTGTTGATTTAAAATTAGATTTAGTGGTCTAAAGAATAGACGACCTAAAAGACAACCATAAAAGCCATCAATGCTAAACGCTAGCAAATGACTAATAGCATTCATAGTATGATTTCTATTTTTATGTGAACCATCTAATATTATAAGATATGTTTGCGAATGAAATACGAATAAATTTTATAGGGTTGTAACCGTGTTTTTTAATATTTTAATAAAACATGGTATAACTTATATAAATTTTTTAAATATTTTTGAAGTGGTTGGAGTGGATTTGATCTGATCATTTGAGATAACAAGTAATAATAAAGATATACAAAATTATTATTTAATTAAAAATTTTAATGTAATGATAATAATGGAATGAATTTCTGAATAAAGAACTTTAAATTTGGTTTAATATGCACACTTGACAAGAAGTCCATCGTCATCATATCGAGGTCCACTGTCCGATTCATTCTCTTTCACTTCCTTTCCTCGATTAGATGCTTCGTCTTTTTTTGAAACTTCACCCACGTCACAAAGAGTGGTATTGGTCATCTCAATTGTCGGAGCAGAGATAAACTCATCATAGATCGAAATGTTTTTCTGCATCTGTAGTAGCAAAGATTTGGGAGATGTTGCCTTTACGTGTCGGTGCAGTTTGTTCCTTTAACATCGCAAGATAAGTGGACATATTTAGGAAGCTTTCTTCTTGGCTTCTTCCATTAATTTTGTCACACCCCGACCGACAGCGGAATCATCGAGACGGACAAATGTGAAACGATTGTTCATATCTCATAGAATTAAATATGTTGAAATAATATTAAATGCCATTTTTCATTGAATAATACTAGATAATTAAGTAATTACAATACAACAAAGATTTCAACAACAAATAAAATATTTAATTAAACTAAATCCAAGTCCTATATGTGCAAGAATAATTCTTTAAGTAGCAATCCTGAAACATGTTAAAAACAAAGGGTCAACTTTGGAAGTTGGTGATATATATATATATGTATATATATATATATGTATATATATATATATATATGTATATATA
>BJCM01095602.1:0-26768 GCA_018326385.1 Flaveria bidentis
TATATATATATATTCTTTTATATTTGACATTCCTCGAATATATATCAACCTAAAAGTCTAAAACAATGGGTTGACATCTATCACTTGTTGTTATCCTCGGAATCAATACGCATAATTCAACAAGTGTCTATGGGATCCTAAGGTTTTGATTACCTCACTTTCTCCTCAAGTTTATAAGACTATACTTGATGGGTATTTTAAGGACTCTAAACATGATGACATGGACATACGTAACACTCAAAACACCATTACATGCTAATTAAAAAGGAGTTTAAATTCATAGGGCTCCAGCCTTTAACGGGCACCAAACACTGTTTTCCTAAATAATTGCATCAATAGATCGAGGCTTCAAACATTAGTTTACGACTAAACTTTATTTAAAAAGAGCCTTACTGAATCGATTATTATCCATATGACATTTATGTGACATTTTAACTAAATAACCAATATGTATTCTAATGACCATAGAGTTTGCACTCCACTCCATATATATGGCTTCGAGATTAAGAAAATTAACGTAAAACCTTTTAGTGTTACAAATATAAGCAGCTTAAGAATCATTTAGAGGTATCTTAAGTTTAGATAACCAGATAATTAAGGGTTTAAATATCGTCGGAGGCAAAGATATAGAAGGAATTATGTGAGTTTGACATCTAAGAATAAAAATCACCTCCTTAGCATGGTTAAAATTTTGTTAATCAATTACTTGAATACTAAACTTAGTTTAAACATATATGATATAACAACTGAGAAATTAGTTCTCTATGGAACCACAAATGTACGAGAACTTGTCATTCTTTAATTATTAAAAATTAAATGAGAAATCTATAAACTACAAAAGATTACCTATATCTTTTCTCTATGTAATTAATTTTCCTACTCACTTTGTTCTCTCTTTTTCTTGTAACAAGTGAGGTATGATTTTAAAGTGCATGTAAAACTTGATTTAAACCATGTTTTTAGCGTCACAATCTATAGAAAAAAATACATATTTTTCAAGAAATATTTCATTAGCAGGGGCATGTGGATTGTGGAAGGTTATGAGCATATGTGAAGTTGGTTACAATAAACCGAACCATAAACGCAAGGTAACAATGCCTCCGGGTCTAAGGAGTCCATACCGCTCAATAATCATCGAGAACCACTGGCCTTCACAGAAACATACCTATGACAAAGAAAAAAAACCTAACGTGACACTAATTTGTCAAATTAGAAAAAACAAGAAACGATACGCTTACCATCGCTGGCCTAAGGCCTAAGGGCCTAACTTTGTAGTTTTAACCCGACACTAATTTAATGATACTAATTTAGTCACTCATACATATTTTTCTCATATCGGACCGTCAAACGATCAAATCGAGTCATCATTAAAAAAATTTATGTCAAGAAAGTAATGGTGGAGAAAACGTGAGGGTAAGAATTTTCAATATATAAAATTATTAAAAAAACATGTTATTTATTAAAAAATATAAAAAAAGTATTTAAAATTTACGTCAACGTTTCATATCCGCATCAAAAGATAGAAACAAATATTCTCTAACTAAAACCAAAAATATAAATGCTAAAAACATGTTAAGACTTTTAATTTATATAAAATATAACATTTTAAAATTTGAATTATCCAACTGAAACACTTTTTTAATATGATTACGATTTTCCAAAGTTTTCCTTTATTCGCACACACATTTTTCTAACTAAACTCCAAGGCCCATAACTTTAACGTGCTCCTAGCTTCATAGTTCATAACTTCATACTAAGCCCAATTAGGCCCATAACGGCCCAACGGGGTATTCATCACATTTGGCGCGAAAATAGATCAACACTCGACGGTTGACACCTCACACACTTTAGGTTACTTTCATCTGTAATCTCATCGGAAAAAATGGCTCCAAAACGCCGGCGAACGGTGGATAATGAAAGCAAACAATCAGTACAATATCGGAGTTCAATGGTCACAAGAAGTCAGAGTTCATCGGTGAAGATAAGTGTCAGTAATAATAATAATAATAATAATAATATTGTTATAAAGTCGCCGGTGGTGGTATTCGCTCACGGCGCCGGAGCTCCGTCGTCTTCTGAGTGGATGATAAGGTTAGATTATTTAAACTGTTTCTCTTTCTCTTATGTTGAATTTGGTGAAAATATTGCAATTTTCAATCGGAAATTTGGGGATTTGCCTGATTTAAGATGAAAAGATGCTTGATATTAAAATGGTAAGACTTTGTATATTGGTCTGGGGGATGTGTGTGTATATAATACTAGAATTCATGGTTTTACTGAAATTTTAGTATATTTGTATATTGATATTCTCAAATTATTAAATTTAATAGTATATTTAAGTGTATATAAAGTATTATGGTACCAGATAAAACATCTCTTTCCATAAAGGTTATAAAATTAAAAGGTTTATCGTCTAGTTAAATGCGTTTGTGGGTTTGACCAAAAACTAACATGAGCCCCATTTATACTAGGTCAAAAATGAGAATTTTGTGCTGGGTTCTTATTTTGTTTTAGTGTCATGTTAGAAATTCACATATACATATCATATGTAGTATCTATAGAGAGATAATGTAGTGAGCGAGGGCGAAAAGTTAACACTAATGGGCCAAACTTATGGTTTCGCTTAGTGGTGTGCAAATCGGGTTGAAGTTGGGTTTGAAACCGATTCTGGTTGGGTCAACAAACTTTAAACTGGTTTTTTCTCCAAACCGGTTCGGGTAGAAACCAGTTTGATTGAAGGAAACAACTGGGTCAAATACGTTCGAAACCAGATTCACCAAATAGGGTTAAGAACCGATCTCAAACCTACAGATTGGATCGGATTGGATCGTTGGAGTGAAATCAAATTGCTAACCGGGTCGGGTCGGGTCGGGTCGGGTTGCTTTTTCCAGTTTCCAATTCGATTTTTTGTCCATTAATTCACTGCTCAAATGCTTGGTATTTTATTTTGTAGATGGAAGAAGTTGTTGGCTGATTCACTAAATGCAGTTGAAGTTGTAACCTTTGACTACCCATGTGAGTTTCCTTAAAAAAACAAACAAATTAAGTTACTGATGATGAACATAATGATGTTTTGAGCTACTGATAATAACTGCTTGCAGACATATCTAAAAGAAAACCTCCTCCAAAAGCAGAAAAACTCGTTGAGTTTCACTCGGATATCGTCAAAACAGTCGCTGCAAAGTACCCGCAACATCCTCTAGTTTTAGTTGGAAAATCCATGGGTTCTAGGTAACGATGACTAAATCAGTGATTTTAATATATTCGTAGATCTGTAACGAGGGTTGCGAATGGTTTTTTACTGTTGTATGCAGAGTAAGTTGTATGGTAGCTGCTGAGGACTGTATTAGGGCTTCTGCTGTAGTTTGCCTGGGATACCCGCTAAAGGTTTGTTAGATCATATGATAATATGATATCGTACGCGTAATTATTTGAACTTCATATGTTTTTCAGGGCGCAAAAGGAGCCATTCGAGATGAACCCCTTTTGCAGCTTAAAGTTCCTACCATGTTTGTACAGGTGCGCGATAAGGGTCACTTCATATGTTTCGTCTATTTTTGTTTTTAAACTTTTTTTGCTACTTAAGTGAAATCCCCATCACGTAGCGTGAAAAATATTATCTTTTTAAACTCTTCTAGGTGTGTGCAATGTGTCCTTTATGTAGGGCTAAAAATAAACTTCAAAACTATACGCGCTAACTCACCCTTCTTCTTTTGGTTAATGAAGGGCACCAAAGACGGGCTGTGTTCACTGGAGTCACTAGAAGCGGTTACGAAGAAAATGAAAGCTTCGAGTAGACTGCATGTTGTTGAAAACGGTGATCACTCGCTCAAAGTCGCTAAGAAGAATCTTAAGTTGGCAGGAATCACTCAAGAAGAAGCAGAACAATCTGCTGTTCAAGCAATTGCTATGTTTGTTTCACAGATCATAGGTGCAAGGTGAATACTATCCCTAACTAACTTCGTATGCGCGATAAAATGCGCATTTTGGTTTGTATTATATGAGTATATAATGATATTACTCGTGTCAGCAACTTCTTTTGTATCTTATCATCTTGTTGGGACTTTTATCCTCTATGAAATGACATGTTTAGGACCAGTTTTATATGTTAACTATAACACAAACCTAATGAATTGGATGTCGTATCAAGCTGAGGTGACAAAGTAAAAAGATTCAATAACGGGTCAAAACATGTAATTTTGTTTAAGTCTGTTTTGTAACATACTGTTATGGTAATAATTAGATGAATTATTTAGAAGCGGCCTTTTTATTCTATAAGATAGAGGCAAGGTTTGTTTTATCTCGTCTTCTCTTCATACTCTTCTGGAGTTATGGAGCCCATAATATATTTTAAAGTAAAATGTTATTTTTGTTCCTGACGTTTTGTTGAATTTGTCATTTTAATCCAATTTTTTTTTTTGTTATTTTAGTCACTGTAGTTTACCAAATGTTGTCATTTGACACTAACTCTGTTAAGATCTCTGTTAAATATGAGGGTTTTTTAGTCTTTTTCAACACCCTAATTAGCCAATTAAAACAAAATAATCAATTAAGATTTAATTAAAACTAAAAAACATATGAAGCAACTAGTGAGACCAGGTGTTTCGATTTAAAAGTTTCGATTAACTCTAAATCACGTTGTTCAATTGAGGTCTGCTGCGAGATTTCAATTATTATTCATGTTTTGTTCGAAAGTGCACCGTTGTTCGATTGAAATTATTGTTGTCACATTTTGTTTGATTGGGGTCTATTGTTGTCACGTAACGTGACAATATCATAACTCAATCAAACAAAACGTAACAACAACAAACCTCAATCCCACAGTATAACTCAATCGAATAAATGTACAATTAGAACACAAAATCAAGATTAATTGAACCTAAAAAATATACCCCTTGAAATTGACTTCGATTTGCTCCCTTCGAATCATTTAAATTTTAAACGAAGGCTTTGTATCGAGCCGGAAAGAATAAAATATTCTCAAAACTCTTAATTAATAAGACATGCTATTTTTTCCATTCATTCACTTTCAAGATCAGTCGTAGTCTTCCAAACTTTACTTTCATCTAAATGTGTAAAAGATCCTAGCAACACTTAAAAAGTCGAGTACTCTACCGTTGAGTTAGCAACCCAAATAGAAAAAAAGGTAAGTAGATACACAATCAACATAAAATAAAATGATTAAATCTAAAGCATTAATCTACGAAATAAGAAGAAATATAAAAAATATTTCTCACTAGTCGCTTCATATGCTTTCTTAATTTTAGTTGAATATTAAATGATTAATTTGTTATAATTGGATAATTAGAATTTGAAAATTATTAAAATACACTCATATGTAACAGAGATATTAACGGAGTTAGTGGAGTATATGAAAATGACAACATTTGATAAACTACAGTGATTGAAATGACAAAAAAAAAAATTGTATTGAAATGACAAATTTAACAAAACGTCAGCGGTGAAAATAACATTTTACTCTATATATATTTTATTGAAAGCAAATATTTTGTTAAAGTATGTTGTTTGTTTGTTCACAAGGGTATTTTGGGAACTCCATCTTGTTTTCAGCCCACAAGTTTCTTTCTCTAACCAAAACTGTTGATGTTTGATTTTCTTGTTGAAAGCAAATATTATTTTTGCAGTTTGGATTGTGGAAAAATAACAAAGTTGACACTTCTGGACAATTTTGAATTCTAGAAAGAAAATAAATAATATATGCACACTTCAATTATATTTGTTTGAACTAGTTGACTTGTTATTTTGTGGGTCTATATACAATACATACACAATATATTTCCAAATAAATATTGTGGGTCTGTATATTGTCAAATAAATATATTGATATTCAAGTATGACATATTTGTGGTTCACGATTCGGCCTCCGATCGAATTCTAGAAGAACTGATTTCGAGTTTCAAATTCTTTTATTATTTGTTTTTTTATTTCACACTGACTTTATTAGCCTCTAATCTAGAATCGAGCCACCTCGAGTTCTAATGAACCATATTATGGTCTTGAAGGGTCATGGTCCTAGGTGGGTCATGTCATGGGCTCATCTGAAGACCAATTCTAACTAGCTTGTAGATGAATTACGTGGAGACGTGAAGTTAATACACAACTCTCGATTTGTATTCAAATCATAGTATTCCCAATGAAATTTCGTTTGAATGATCTCTTGTTACATTTATTTACTTGTTCATTTATAAGATATAAGTAATATACTCTGGTCCGTAAAAGATAGATATAAAACTATAACTTCTTGATCGCTAGGTAACTTAAAGTTATTTTTTATATTGTCTATGTCTGTCACATAGAGGTGCAATTTATGTGTTTTTTTTTTAAATAAACTTACTTTCTAAAAGTAATATATTAACGTCCATTGAATCTTTTACAAGATATGAGTAATATACTTCAGTTTGTAAAAGATAGATATAGAACTATAACTTCTTGATCTTCAGGTAACTTGAAATTATTTTCTATATTGTCAATGTCTACCATATAGAGGTGAAACTTATGTGTTTTTTAAAGAAACTTATTTTTTAAAAATAATATATTAATGAGTTTGGATACAATCATAAAGCTTTGTTACTTTTAATCTGTTAAAATATATTCATATATTTGTACGCTAATAATATTTATTTTGTAAGGAATTGTATAGTCGATTTGAGAAGTCAACGAAGGGCATATTGAACGTGTTACTTAGGTGGATTGACATATCATTATACGACGCTGTTACTGTCTAAGAAAACGCGGCATTAAGACTAACCCATTTATTATTCATTATAATAATTATAACAATTATAATAATTATTTTGGCTTATAATATTATAATCCGTATTAATCCCACTAGTCAATTATCAAACTAATCAGATAATATGGGGAAATTCAGTGCATGATACGCTCAAATATATTTCTAATTCCATGTGACACGTTTATTAATCATATTAGAAAGATTTTATTATGAATCATATTTGTACAAATATTTACAACAAATGCAGTTACACATTTTATTCAAGCTCCATTTTGCAACGAAATGGGGTTGATCTGATTCTCGATTTCATTACTTTCTACATTCTAGTGTATGTTCGTAAAGTAGAATTAAAAATTTTAATCATTTTGATAAAAGAACAAAAGCTATAGCTAAAATCTTTATATCCTTATTTAGTCTGACAACAGTTATTCTAAACATGACGGTAGTATAGATATCATCATCGTAAAGCTGGTAGTTTGCACATGTTTGTTTGGGTCAACACAACTATTTTTATAACCATCACACATGATAAGCCTATGGAGGGCCCTTGCTCTGATTTGGAAGAAAGAGACGAGGGAATAGCGTCAGAGCCAATGCAGCGAAAGGTTGGGTTGTGTCAAAGGGGAGGAGAAAGGACATCCCGCTCATGAAGATCAAGGAGAAAGATGATAGGACCGCTAACATGAAGCCATGGACGACGGAAAAGTTGGCGTTTCTAATTACTTTTGTACCTTTAGATATTTTCTAATTAAGATATTGCTACTTTCTCTAATTAAGAGATTGTCTACATATGTCTCCACCTATTGACAACCTTTTTTTAAGTTCCTAAGGATGATCCATTTGTGTCGTTTCGTTGCTCAACGACTTGTCCATAGATTATTTGTACTATTATAAATCACATTTCTTAACTTTTTCTAAAGCTATGTATTCTTAGTATCTTAAGGATGGTTGTTCTCATGGTTTACCAATTAGAAGCTCCACCAATATTACATTACATGCTTTTCACTTACAGTTTAAACGTTACCTTAATATTAATATTTTTGTTATTGAGAAAATATCATAGAATAATAATCAAGTTTAAAAAATGTTTTAATTTGATTGTTCAAGCATATTTTCTCAAATTTGACCATTAAACTATCAAATAGAATCATCATCAAATTTTCTTATGTCAAGAAAACAATGAAGATGTTGGAGTTGGAATTTTTAATATATAAAATTATATTAAAAACATGTTAATTATATTTAAAAATAAAAAATCACCTAAAATTCACGCCACCATTTTACATCAACATAAAAAAAATAGAAAACAAATCCTAATTGAAACAAGAATAAAAAACCTAAAAGACATGTTACAAGTTATAATTTAATAAAACATAAAAGGTGAGTAACTTAACTAAAACACATTTCAAACTTAAGTTACGTAATTAAAACATTTTAAAAGCTTATTATTATTTTACAAAGTTACCCATTTCTTATTTATGTTTTCGGTACAAGCAATTTCACAACAATTTGTTTAATAAGCTTTCTAAAGCTAGTCTTGGTCTATAAAAACGGATAGGGTTGTCAAACAACTTACGAACCTCAAAAACAAAACAAAAAGGTGATCAAACGAGTCCAAAAAATATATTTAAATAAGACATGAAAACAGAACATGAAGTGGATAATAAACTAGAGTCTGACCTGAGTTAGAGCTTCAAACTCTTGTTAATTTAATCCACTATGAATGTAACACGTCATATATGTGTGTGTGTGTGTGTGTGATAGAAGAGAGTTGAAATGGTCAGCACCAAAAAGATTCTTAGTGAAGGGGGGTAATGGATTAATGGTGAATCTTTTCTTCGGAACTTTGAATTGGTCAGCAAACACTTTATTGCATTATTATTCCATCAAAATATCTCATTTTCATTTCTTCAAGGGTTCAAATTGAAATTTCTTTTTAATTGTGTTAAAAAGTTTCAGAAAAGTACCTTAGTTTTATGCATTTATCTCTAACACATTAAAAATCAGAGGCACCCACCAGCATTTTAATAATCAGGGGCAAAGACCACACCCACCAACTTTTTTATGTGTTAGAGCAAACACAAGGCTACGGTTGGTTTCAAATGAGTCAAGGTGCTCGTGAGCTGCTCGAGAGTAGGATTGTTAAAAGCTGATTTAAGCCGAGTTTGGCCCTATATCAAATTATCAAAGCTCATTTAATACACGAGCTTGAGTCTAAGTTTCACATGTTAAGCTTACCAGGCTAAATTAGTCTTAACTACTAAAAATTCTTTAGTCTAATAGTATTCAGGTGTAATGTATGACATCCCTCCTTAAAAGATGGAGCATTTAAATCTCATCATAAACAAATCGTGTAGATTCAAAAGTATAAGAGAGTAGGTGTGAGTTTGTCATTAAAAATATAACTTTTAATTATTATAAATAAAATTATGATAAAATAACTAATAATATTATGTTACATAGATAAATTATAATTGTAAATATATATATATATATATATATGTATGTATATAGATGAATATATGATTAATAAAACCAATGAGGTTAGTCTAGCTCGAGTTTGAAAAACTACTCATGAGCTAAGTTCGAGTTTTAAAAATAGAGTTCAAAACCAGCCAAGCTCAACCTCTTTTGAGTTAAACGAGTCGAGCTCATGCTCTATTGAGATTAAACGAACCAAGCTCATGCTTAACTAGGCTCGCTTGCGCTCCTACATGGTTGGTTTGAACTTTACATCACTACACCTATAACTCTATAAGTGACGTTGCACATGGGGTCTAAATATTAGAATAAAACAAGTTGTGGGTATTGGAATAAAGTTCATAAACTAAAGGGGTTTAACAAGAAAATCAGTTAGTTTTGAATTGGTCAGCAGCAAAAGGGACAATGACCAACCTTTTGAAAGAAAATAAACATTAAACAGCTCACACGGTTTCTCAGTCAAACTTCAACATCCTCTCTACTTTAAAACCTTAATAACTCACCTCATTCTTCAGCTCTCAAACACACCTCACCCTCCCATCTCATGAACACCCACCGTTGACTTTTCAAACCCAAACCCACTTCACTTGTACACTCTGCAGCTTAAGTTGTACACGACAACGGTATGGACACTAGTGCTTGTATTATCAATGAGATAACACAAGGGATGGAGTTAGCCAAGCAGCTAAAGTCCATCTTGAGTTCAGAATCTTCACTTGGAAAAAAACAAGTTTTGATTCAGGAGATCATATCATCATGTGATAGAGCTCTGATGATGGTCAAGTGGGGTCACTCGGGTGGTCAAACACCGCCAGTTACACCACCGCTAGCACCGCCAATGATCAGCCAGCCTGAGTCGTCGGTTTCCATTGATGAGAGCCCGCGAAGTGGAGATTTTAATCAAACGTTTGATGATCAACAAGACATGAGAGGTGTATCTAAGAAAAGGTATCTATCTTTTTCGAACTAGCATTAAGAAGGTGTGCATTATGTGTGATGCAAATTGCAAAGCTCTAATGTTTTCTTATTGGTGTCATAGGAAGGCAATAACGACATGGCGAAACCAAATTCGAATCTCGACTGACACTGGGTTGGAGGGAAACACGGATGACGGTTATAGTTGGAGGAAGTATGGGCAAAAAGACATTCTGGGTGCCAAATTTCCAAGGTGCGAACAAGAGCCGTTATTTTTTTTGTAATTCCTATGTTTTCTTTTCTAAGTTATACGTAAAAGTGGGATCCATTTCGACCCCACTTCACTGTTCTAATAGAGCAGATTCCACTTCTTAAGTGGAACCTGCCAATGTTCTATGAGATATCTATTTAGTTATAATGAGTGTGGGGCCCATTTCCATTTGGATCTACAATCATTCTACCAATGTATCTCTTACATATTTCTTTCTAATATTAGAAAGATAGTCATACTGTTAAGAGTGTGGGACCGACTTTTGTGCGGTCATAGGGTCACATGTCAAAATATATATCTATCCCATGAAAATAGAAGTAGGTGCCTGTGAGGTCAATTTATATGACAAAATTTATTTTAAATATTCCTGTATTGATGGTAATTATTACTTAATCTTGCAGAAGTTATTATAGATGCACGTACCGTTATATCCATCAGTGCATGGCACGAAAACAAGTGCAGAGAACAGACGAAGACCCCATGGTGTTTGAGATCACATACAGAGGGCAGCACATTTGCAACCCCACCACTATGCCATCAGTTGCACCGCCACAGTCACCTGAAAAACATGAGATTCAACAAAACAACCACCAACTACCGCTACCGCTACCACCAAGATCCGGAGATATGCTCTCAAACCTCAGAGAAAATCTCAGAGTCAGTACCTCGGACTCTGATGCCATGATTCCACATTCGTTTTCCTTCCCTTCGGCATCATTTGGATCCATAGATAACTACCAACAACTTGATTTTTTAAATGAACTTGATAACAATCTTTTGCAAGGATATTCGCCTTCTTTTATCTCACCTGCCACATCCGGGTCAAACTACTTCACAGAATGTGGTAGTGATTTCCAGCATCATGATGACTCGCATCTGTCGGGAATAACCACTGCTTCAGCCACAAATTCTCCACTGGCTTTCCCCGCTGATCCACAGGATCTTAGCACAAATTTTCCATTCAACTCAGGATTTTTCATCTGATCCATAAGAATAAATGAATAATATAGTCATTGATAACATTTAAAAATAGCAATAAGTTTTGCTAGTTTTAGATAGGGATGCTTACTAGCATCACTAAAACATGTTTGTACCAATAGAAGCATTGGGAACCATGCTTGTAGTCTTGTACAAATAAAATGTACGATTTAAGAGCCAGGAAACATCTAGAAATTATATATAATTATCATTTGTTTATGTTGAGATGCAATTTCAATTGTTCTTAGGCTGTAAAAATAAATTTGAAAAATAAGGAAATTAAACTGAAGTTGCAAGATCTGAACATATTACGTGCACACAAAACGGCAGAATAATACATTGGTGTGTGACAATTACGATCAACTCCAGCAGACAGACTGAGGACTCAAGTTATTACACATAAACTATATGTCAGAATATTTAGGGAACAGTGGAACACAAAGATTTATCATTCCCAGTTAATGGTGTACCTTAGGAAAAAATAATTGGGGAGTATCTGGAATCAACTCAAAACTTGCAGGTCGAGTTTTGTTTCTTTGTGTGATCCAAGAAGTAGATGCAGATTCATCACTGAATCTGGAACATTCTGAAATTCAGCCTATAAACCAAAAGAAGAAAAGGATAAACATATCTGTAAGAAAACACAAGAGAGCATAAGATACAGAGAAAAACATAATATATGCACAAGATTAGCCATAAATAAGTATCACACTGTAGCATTACAAAAACATGACCAGCTGAAGTTGCCGGTTCTTCATAAACTTTTACCTGTCCATTTGAAAAAGCAATTCTCTGCAAATTAAATTTAAATTTTAACAGGATTAGGGATTTAGGAGATAAACTAACTATACAAACAAGGCTTCTATCGCAAACCGAAAATTTAAGTTTTAAGCGGTCATCTCAATGGCGAAACTTCAAGGGAATATTATTCCAAACATTTGAACAGCGACAATGGGCCACAAAATCAGGCAAACACACCTCTTTGCCTCAATAAGCAATTTAATCTTTTATCATCACATTAATAGCATATTAATCGAGGTAAAATATAAACCTTGAACCTAAAAGTGGATATGAAGAAGGAAGAAGTCGGTAACTGGCATCAAAGATGGCTATTGTTCCATTGATCAAACCTGCAGCTGTTCTTTGACCATAATAGTTTCATGAAAAAGTTGTGCCTTTATCTAGCTTTGTGACTGATTTCTCCATCGTGTATAGATTCTTGGAAGTAATATCCAAATATGCAATTTGAGTATACCAATGTGAAGAGAAACATGAATTCAAATATAGCAATCAAACAAATATCATTCCCATTATACAAATTCATTAACAGAAATCTTAAATCATGTAACTCTGTAGTTTGTACAATAATCAAAGTGTCAAACTAGGTCAAACCAATCGTGACATTTTTAAGAGTTTCACACCTGGTTATAGCTTGCAAGTTGCAAGCTGATACCTCTATTTTGGTTACAACTTTAGATCTTCAACTTGTAAAAGGAAATCATAAAAGGCTATATATTGGATCTACAACCAGACTGAAAGTGTGATATCTTGGCTGCTGTAGAACTTTAAAACTTGAGAGAATGAAAAAAATGACCTTTGGTCCAATGGAATAAAACATGGTTTACATAAGACGACCCACGTAATGAGCTCGGGGGTATTGTTTCTGTAGTTGCGGCCACTGCACAAACAACTGATCGGCCATGTATAATTTGTAAAGAAGCAAGCCACTCAATGAAAGCCTTTTGACTCTTGCAATACTCTCCACATAGAATATATGTGACCATCTGATTCCAAAAACCTGAAGTTTACAATGGTCAAAATATACAAAAATACTGCATTTGACTTCTAATACAATTTCAAGAAACCGTTGACAGCTTGTTGCTATCAAAAAATAATATTTAAATGAATCTTGGAGAACAAGATTAAAAGATGTGGCAATTTGATACTGTATAGTCAAACAGAATCTACTTGCTAACGGGTCTACTTTTAATGCACACAACCTCCAAATTCATTTGTATTCAAATATTCAATATAACTATAATAATACTGTTTTTGTTATCCTAATGAATGCAGTAACTACTTGTAAATAATTTTAAAATATAGACATAAGTGTTTGCAGGTCAACCCCCACGCTCCAGGGTTTGTTTCAGTCCTAACCCGTTTTGATCAGTTACACAAATCAATTTTGTTCATATTGCCGCTTCGAATCAATATCATCAATTTATTTGTAAAGCTGAAGTATGCAAACCTTGAAAATGAATGCGATTGCACATATGGGTATACAAGTACCAGGACCGTTGCATAGAATCTACATAAATAAAATGAACTGTCACTAAAACTTTACAAAGACAACAAAAGGAAGAAATAACATTAGTTGACTGGTTACCACATGAGGTCTGATTTTGACCATGAGCCACAAAGCATGACCTAAAGCAAGCAATGTTGTCCCAACTGACGTAATATACGATTGACCCACTTCACGGCTTCTATAAATCTGCATAAATTGAGTACCATCTGCCCCCTGCAAACCAAGAAAAGGTTCAACTCATTGATTTGAGAATGAAATGGAGTTTGGATAAATGTCCTAAACATAAAAATGCAGTTTTTCCACTCAAAGGTTTATCTCATCATAAATCATGTGACAACACATGAAAGATCACTAAATTGTAGACAAATTGATGGCCAATAGATACAATAATAACAGTCCATATCATACAATTGTTCTACCTTATCATCTAACATGCCCTCAAAAACACGTGCCTTCTGAAGACTCATGTTATCCGTTGCTGCAGCAATATAATATCTTGGAGCAAACCAATCTTTTTGCATAACGGACAACAAATTTATCATCTCCGCTGTGTGTCCCCCTGAATCAAAACAAAAGACACTGATGGGGTTGAAAATAGACTAAAAGAAGTATTAAAATAAAAAATAATTAAAAAAAAACAAAAAGAAGATGAATTCCAGCCTTGAGAAAAGATTACACAGTTTGATTTTCAGGGTAAATTGTTGACTCCCCAAATCAAAATTGACCAAAAATTTGGTTAGGAAACATGACATCATCATCGCCTAGATTTTAAGTAATGTAATCACAAGATTTTTAAGCTTGAAAACTAGTCAAACAGTTTCTTATTTGTAAGAGTGAAAAGAACATATATTTAAAAGCACACCTGAACCCAAAACAACAAGGGTACTCAAAGGCTTCGGAGACGAGTTACGAGTCGGTTTGCTACTCTGAGATATAACATATAGCACCCGAACCACAAGTAGTGTGGTAGTGATAACAACCAGAGAAATCAAGACAAACTCCACCATTTCCCACCAGCTATTATAAGTATGTGTTTATATACACGGTATGTAACCTAAATCACATCAGTAAACAAATACATATGAACAAACTGTTAGCCTTAAGCATTCGAAAGGTACTAGGTGTGGCATCAAAATATATGTCGCTCAGTTAAAAAGAAACAAGAAAAGGTCTTCTATTTATTATAAAGGCATATAACATATAAATACAATAATCCAAACATCAACAATGAGTTTCTTATGCAAATTACAACTTCATTAAGTCATATAAACAATTGCGAGAAGTAACAGATTGTATATTTCCTCTCAAATTTAGTATAAACGTTCTCCAAAGTAGAACAATATCTGACAGACTGACACACATTCTCTAAATATTCATATAAATGTTTGTTAAAATTTCTAACTTCTTAAATTGAGACTTTGAGCATGCAAAAGATAACCACCCTAGACTATAATACAGGACAGCTAATCAAGTGTTTATGAGGATGTTGTAGCAGATATACCACCAGCTGTTAATTCATGCTCATAGATTCAACAAATATAAGTTCTCATCAACATGATCAAAATCAGTTTCATTATGCAGTATATCAATGACATGAATCCAGAGTATAAAAGATACAAGTATGAACTTGATTTAGCACAAATAGTCTTAAACGATTTATAAGTTTTTAATCAATTTATCATTTCCTATAACTGTTAGTGTAAAAAGGTTCAACTTTTCATTTCCCTAAATCAAAGCTCAAAACACAAAACTAAAAGTTGGTGTCTATCAGACTAAATAATCCCAACATACCACAGCAACAAAACATCAGTAAAAGTGAGGCATTTCGTCAAACACCTAATACGCATGTCAAATAGTGACATATAATCTTCTCCAGATCAATGAATTGTAAATTTATAATACATACACACAAGTGATTGCTTTATATCCGATCTAATACATGGAAAAATAAAACAAACAAATGACAATATAGAAACCATATGTTCAATTGAAAAAAAATCATGAGCTTATATGGCTTGCTTTAAGCCTTTAATTAACAATGTGTGTTCTAAATCATCAACAAAAAAAAAACCGCAATTCATCCATCTGAGGGTGTCTTATAAGATTATAAAATGTTCAAAACAGCACCGATCGATTTTGCGATTTGAGCAAACTAAGTATTGATCGAACGATCTCTCAAAGTTTTAGCGCATTAGATGTTCGTAATCGTTAATTAGAAGATGTAATTGAAGAGACTATAGTTCGAAGTTCAATTCCACAAAATCAACAGTATTAGAAAACTTAATCAACATCAAAGTGTTGAAACAAAGAGTAAAGCAGAACGTACGTCAATTTCTTAGTCGAATCGGCAATGAATGGAGACGATGAAGCGAGTAGCTAAACAGTAGATCGCAGGAAATCAATGAGATTTCAGTTTAGGGCAAACCTTGGGTAATGTCTCTAGCAAGTGGTTTTATTCGTAAAGCTAGGCTTAGAACTTTTACAAGACCATTCGGTTTCTTATATTTATTCTATATATTATATTTATATGGTTATAACTGATTGTAAATTAAAAATATAATAAATTTACTGTTAAATTAGTATTTTTACTGATTTTTGAAAAATACTGTTCAAAACCTTATAATATTTTGGGAGAAAAACATATTTCTCCCTGTAAAAATGATTAATGGTATATATACCCAACCAAAAAATTTAAATGCATATATCCTCTTTCAAAACTTTATAATAGCAAATATACCCATTTTCATTAAAAATACTTTATGTAATGATTAATTTACCCTTATTCTTATTAAAACTTCATAATTTACAAAATTTCCCTTATTTTTATTAAAATGTACACGTAGTTCTTCATTTTATACTTCATAACTCAAAATTCCTCTTATTCTTATTAAAGTGCAAGATGTTTTTATGCGTCATCATTCAAGTGACTCGTATGTAATATAGTTATACAAGAGTTGAAAAATGTCCCACAAAATAGATAATGAAGAAAGAAGAAAAGTCATTAATTCATACATTATCACAAAAAATTATTCAAAGATTTGGCATAACAATAACAAAAAACCAAAATCAAATACCAACCTTTTAATCCAAATACCAACAATAACCAAATATTCAAAGATTTGGCATAACAATAACCAAAATATTCAAAGATCTTGAGGTGTCGAATTTTTGCAAGTTTTTTTATGGTGTCCGTACTCGCCACAACGCCCATATTTATGTCTTTTTAATGGTTCATCACTTGCTTTAATCCTATTCTAATTGGTCTCCCAGGAGGCTGTTTGATTTTAGGTGCGTATATCATCTCACCGGTCTGCACCCATTGATTTTTTATAGGCATAGGAGCAACTCTTAGAGCATAAGCCAGTTTATATTTCTCAATCGTGAAGTAAGGATCTACAAACTTATCCCATTCTTCCCTTATGAATGCAATAAAAGCGGATGCATGTATACATAGAACACCTCTAACTTGCCAAACCCGACAAGTGCAAGTTCACTCATCAAGTACAACCTCCCAACGTCTTTCTCCATATTTGACTTCGGCTCAATTTTCACCACCTCTACATTCTTCGTACTCACCCAAATTCTGCATACAAGATAGAAACTATATTAACAAAGTTCACACAAATTTAAAACAATTAATTTAGAACAAAATATATAAAATTACACTAACTTTGGAGATTTGTTTGAGATAACTCTTAGTTTTAGGTCTAGTGCACACTTCCATTGGTTTAGAATCCTCCTTTTTCTGTCTAATCGTACCATAATCTTTTCCCTAATGGAATCAAGGAGGTCAAGAACCAACTTATAACGTAATTCACCAATCCAAAAATTAAATGCCTCAGATATGTTGTTAGTAAAGTAATCACACTTGCATGTTGTCCCAAACTTGGACCGGCTCCATATTTTGTTGTGATTCTCGGTAATATATGCCAATGCTTCTTTACTTGTTTCACCTATCTCAGTTAATAATCTATCATGCTCGGTAATACTATAAGTTCTTGCAGCCCGCCACAAAGTTCTACTAAAAAAGTCCCCACGGAAGTGTTTCTTGAAATTGCTAGACAAGTGTCTTATACACTCTTTATGCTCAACGGTTGGAAAAACTAGTGTGACTGCAACTTCCAAACCTTTTTTGCATGTCAGATGATACAACAAGACTATTGGGTGCTCCAATTGCTTTCCTAAGTAACTCAAGACACCAAATCCATGAATATTTATTTTCTGATTCTAATATACCATAGGCTACCATAAAAATAGAACTGTTACCGTCAACACTTGTTGCAGCGACTAGAACCCCATTGAACCTCTCTTTCAAATGACATGAACCAATAGCAATATAAGGGCGGCAACCATTAAGAAATCCTATCGAACAAGCTCTCAATGAAATAAAAAACCGTAAAAACAGTTTCTTGTCACCATCTTTCTCATACTTAATGTCAACAACACTTCCCGGGTTTCGTAATAATAGTTCTTCTTTGAAATCATTCATTTTCATGAAAAGAGTCTTCCCACTTACCAAAAATTTCAGCATAAGCTTGGTCTTTACCTCTGCGGACTTTATCATACGAAACATCAACATTATAATTCTTCATAACCCACTTCTAAAGTTCTTTGGCAGAGACATCTCCATCAGATTTTAGCTTATCTTTCACCACACTAGCAATCCATCGTTGAGATGCAACTTTGTTACCACCCTTGTTGCTTCTAATGCAAGAATGTGCTTCTATAAATGTCTTAACCTGCATATAATTCCATACATAGTTTATAAACAAAAAATAATAATTTGCAACAAACTAATAAAGTTACCTCGAATGTAATTCTGTCTTGCTTGAGAGATGCATGTATTCTCCATTTACAATCTGTCTACACACTTAGTTGTGACTCGTGTGGGCTCACTTTTCTCAAGAAAGTATTCAAATTCATTAATCAAAGCATAATGAAACAATGCTCTTCTAAATATGTTAACATTGTCAAATGTCGAGTTCACTTTGATGGTTGGACTTTTCTTGCTAAAAGTTTCCTCTTGGAAATTATGCATTTCAAATTCACTATTAGAACTATAATGGCTATGATAGCTTTCATCGCCTAAGGAATACTCTGATTCTTCATCGACTTCATCTTCACACCTAATACAAACATAAACAATTAATATTAATTTTGGTGCAGATCATATTAATGTCACTTGAAAACAAACATTTACCTTCGGTCCCTTGAAGCTGTCTCGACATTATCGGATTTCTCAGGATTATCACTAATTGTCACATGTAGAGTTGATTCTTTTTCTGTTGTCACATAAACAGTTACTTCTTTTTCTACCTTATACATGTTGAGCATCAATTGGAAGTTCTCATGAGAATCAGGCTTGATAAAATATTGATTCGTGACATACTTGTCAACAAAACAAATAGAGATAACAAGATTCCTATTTGATGGATAATGCTTTGTAACCTCTTCAATTAAATCACTAAAGTTATAGATGTATGTGTCTACGTGTATACATTTTTGGTAGCCAAAACAATATCTTTTCCTATATGAATTCTTAGCAAACCGAATTAGCCTCCGTATTTTAGTTTTATCTTATGCTTTGATGGTATTTCAACAACATTTGACTCTAGTGTTGGTGATTGAACCATAATCTCCCATTTCGGGGTTACATCCGTATTATCATCCCCCATCTTGAATCATTCACCTATATTAAAGGATTAATTGAAATACAAGAACTGGGTTATGAAAAAATAAATTAGTTAAAGACTTTATATAAATTAGAATCACAAACACAAAAACAAATCAATTGATGACTTTGACTAATTATTGATGTTGAATCTTCAAAGGATGAATATTTAGTAGTTATAATCATTTACTCATAAAGTCTCATATATTAATATTAATTAGCAGAACCTTCTAAACTAGTAAACAAGTTGTTGATTATCACAACTTCAAACCAACATGATGCCACGTTAGCTATGAGCCATTTAAAATCACAAACACATAGGCAAAATCTCAGTCAGGGACCACAGACAAAATGAATTTTGTCCAAATGATTTTTTTTCTTTATTGTTGTGTTTTGTATGTCCAAAACCATAGACAAAATCTCATTCAGGGAACATTGTATCCTACAAGAGGCTCAAAAGGCAAAAGCATCCTTGTCTTCTACAAATTCAAACTCAAATCAAAATCACAAACACATGGACACATGAACAATCAAGCGATGTTTCACAAATTTGAAATTCTAACCAACAATCAAGCGACAACGTGAGGAGGCGGAGCAGGTACGGTGTAGCAGGCGACGATGAAGGAGCAGGCGACTATGGTGGAGCAGGCGAGGACGGTGGTGCAGGCGACGACGGTGGAATACTTGATGTTGATCGAGTGACGTCGGTTGGAATTGGAACCGTCACCTGCGACGCCGGTGGAGATGTTGACGTCGATGTTGAAGGACTGTTGATCGGAGATGCCGAAGGACCTGTCACAAGCGACGGCTGCTGCTCCTCGATGAGATGTTGCTCCGTCTGTTGATGTTGAACGTCAAATTTTGGAATTGCGATAATGAGATGTTGCTCCTCGATGATGATGAAGTAGAAGTTTTTGAGAATTTGTTTTTTTAACCAAGGGATAAAATGATCATAAAATTATATTGGGTATATATACTATTATATTTTTTGTTTGGGTATATATGCATTTAAGGTATATTTGTAAGGGTATATATGTAATTATTCCTAATATTTTTAATATATTTTAAGTGATTGTGAGTGGATGAGAAATAAAAAAATAATGATAAAGTTAGAAAAAAGAAAGAAAAAGTAGTGACTTTTAGTGTAATTATATTATTATAAAAATGAAGAATAGGTTGTGAATTCTCTAAATTCGAGTTTAGTTCGCTCATTTATTCGTTTATTGTTAAACTATTAGAAAAAAAGTTTATAATTATTTTTGAATTTATTAATGATTATATTTTTATATATAACATAATATATATTTTTTAATCATTTTTTCAGTTTATTGTTAAACTATTAGAAAAAAAGTTTATAATTATTTTTGAATTTATTAATGATTATATTTTTATATATAACATAATATATATTTTTTAATCATTTTTTCAGTTTATTGTTAAACTATTAGAAAAAAAGTTTATAATTATTTTTGAATTTATTAATGATTATATTTTTATATATAACATAATATATATTTTTTAATCATTTTTTCAGTTTATTGTTAAACTATTAGAAAAAAAGTTTATAATTATTTTTGAATTTATTAATGATTATATTTTTATATATAACATAATATATATTTTTTAATTATTTTTTCAGTATATATATATATATAGGAGAGGGATCAAGTGAGAAGTTATTTTTTTGTGAGAACTTTAATACAAATCTCAACCACTAGTATTCAATGACAAAATTGTAATTAACAAAAACATATTTAAAAATTTTATAAATCGAAAAGTAACATAAAAATAAAAAAAATAAAAACACAAAAATGTTCCTCTAGTTTTCCTTTTTTATAAAAAAATAAAAAAATATCGTTTTTTTACGAATTTCGTTTTTACACATGTGTAACACCGTAGTTATACATGTGTAAATCCAGTATTACACATGTCTATAACCATATTTACACATATGGAAACAACAGATGAATGATTTTTTAAAAATATATATATTAATATGGTAGGCGTTGGAAAGATAAAAAAATACTAAAATTTATGGTGAAAACTTTTTTGAAAAAATGATGTCGTGAAAAAAATTATGAACGTTTAAAAAAGGAAGGAACTGTCATGTGATTTGTATAAACCAAAGGTCGTTTAGGCTCGCGAGCCGGCTCGAGCTTGATATACGAAGCTCGGGCTAGAGCTCGTTTAGTAAACAAACCATTATATGAGCTCGAGTTTGGGCTCGAGGTCGTTTATGTCAGGCTTGATTCGAGTTTTTTTCTAGCCGATTGCAAGTAGCTTTCGTTTTAGAAAAAAGTTTTTTATCAGATTATGATTATTTTATAACCGATTAGATTTTATGATTAGGTTATGTTAAAGCCAAAAAAAAACCAGAGTTGAGTCATGGGTCATACCGGCCTTCCAAGTGATGCATTATGTTTCTTTGTGCTACAAATAATCTCTAGATTGGTTGAATGATGATTGAGTATATCCAAGTAAATGTTATTATTCAACGTAAGTAGTAAACGTGTGTTTTAAACAAGAGCTTTGTATATTGATTGTTATGTTATCAATTATTATGTCTACAAAAGCTTTGTATGTTTGATTATGTAACATCAAATGCTTGTACATGTTCCATCTAACTCGCATACTCAATTAACGATGGATGGTATAAATCTTGTTTCAAGATTTGATTTTGGGTCAAGTGATTTACTCCGTTTAATAATAAATATAATTGTAAGACTTAAATCTTCAACTTAGATGAATAAAATTCATTTTTCATTTGGATATCCTTTTGAATACATATGTTATCTAATTGGGACATTAGATTTAAATATTTTTATTCTTACAATCGAGTAAATATGCATCTAAGAACCTTGACCAAATCACTTGTATCATGAGTCAATAACTCAAATATAACCTAGCATAGGATGAAAAATAAATAATAAAACTTGTACTATTAAGACCTATCATGAAATAAAGGTTACTCGACATACCTGAGTTTTTAGTTAAAATGCGGCCTGTCTTTTTTCAATATTGAAAGTCTATATTGCTGATATTATTGTAAATTAAAAAAGTATTTTGATTATTTTACATCTATTTAATTGAAAAACTTAATGTCTATTCATGTTAATAATTACTGGTATTACGATTTGACAAACATTTAGTATTATGAGTATAATGTTTCTTAAAGTTTAATATCATAAATAGGTTGAGTACGTAATGATTAATTGTAAGTTATAAACATGTGTTACGTATTTATCATATAATTTAAGTAATTACTTTTCATAACTTGAGTATTATTTTTACGTGTAATCATAAACATAATTTGCGTAGTTATCATATAACTTGAGTAATTATGTGTCTAACTATAGCACGGACGAAATGATTCATATCCTTAAAAGACATGTGTCACCTTTTAATGACTTCGTAAATTTATATGTTTGTTTCGATTTGTATTCTAACCCGCCAAAAGTATGTTTTGTTTTGAAAGGTTCTCCTACGTAACTTAATTATGATTAACAAATTAGGTCTAAATAAAATGGTTGTTCAAACGTGTCGAGAGTAGGCTATAAAGTTTTCACATGAATAATGAAACTTTTTGGTGATTTTTTCAATAAAGCTTTCAATAACACTAACACACACACTCTCTCACACATATATATGTATATTATTTTTTTAAATAAATATGATTATCTATCTAACCCGTTAATTACTGATAAAATAAATACACGTGATTAACCATGGCACATTTAGCCGATTAATATCATCACGTTGTTGTAGACGTAAGATAATAGCTAGAGATTAGCAATTGAATTTTGACCTTGTTAGAAAATTAATTTTACAACCCATGAAGATATGATACTTCAAAGGAAAATCAAGCTTATAACTTATAGATGAGTGATGATTATCAAATGGTCATTCAATAATATTTCATATTTTAAGTTTATTTATAAAACATACATAAAAGAAAAACAGAAAATAAAAGTCTATTCAAACACTAATTTCACACCAAAAACCATATATAAATCATACAATCTTGAAAACAAAATTGTTAAAATTAAGGTAACACCGATCATACATATGCATTAACAAAAGTCCCAAAGATATATTAATCTTTGAACTATACTAATACATGCCATAATATTATCCCAAACAAAAGTAAACCCTTTCGCAAAATATATAAAACCATCAAAGACATGATATACCAATAGAAGTTGACACAAATTGATCACCGGACACTGTTCTTGTGATCAAAGACTTCATCTCCGGCGAAAGCTCATCGAACTCCGCTAACGTCTCGGGCACTTCGGGGATGGTAGACAGTGGGCTAGAGGTATCATAGACATAAAAAGCTCCTCCTAATGAGGTGGTGTTGTGGTGGTGTTTAGGGTGGAAAATTGACCGGAGAAGCTTGTGGACCGAGCGGGAGATCCGCGATGGTTTCTTGGCGGCGTGTGGCGGTTGATGGTGGTGGTAGGAGATTGACATGGTGGCCGGAGATGGTGTTGGTGTAAAGTTGTGAGCTTGTTAATGAGGAGTAAAGAGAAGTGTTGTACTCTCACATTTCTCGTTTTCTTTCTTTCTCTTTTTTGCATTTATGTTTTGTCTTTATACATGCACACGTATAGATAACTAGGATATAATCAGGAGTATGTATATGTATAATTATCTATATATACACACATATTCAATTGTGGACACGTATCAAGCTTTTTCAATGGTCAAGATTGTGACGGTAACATGATCGTAAATGATGAAACTGAAGGAAAAAAATCTTTGTTATTGAATTTTTGGATTAAATATAGTTTTATTGTTTTTCAAAGAACAAATAACTTTATACACTCCGTTACCTTTTAGAAAAGTCACTCCGTAAAATCAATAATATTATTATTTTTGTTTGCAGCATAGTAATGATATATTTATAAATATACTAGTATTACACCCGCGCTTCGCGGCGGTATCGTGTTTGTGGTTTTATATTTTGAAATATTTACACAACATAAATGTTAAAAATAAAATGAATTTCCTTACATACAAAAAACGGTTAGACAAATAAAAAACATATACAATAGTATTCATTATACGGTTTCAAAGAAAATTATCGTCGACAACTCAGTTTTGTAAAAACTCAAGCTGAAATAGTGAAAAGAAATAAGCATAACTCAACGGTGTATATGAAATCATGTACAATGTAATATTTTAGAAGTTATACAGAAAAAAAACCATAAAAATAAAATTTAAAAATAGCATTGATGATTGTATGTTTGGACTTTAGTAACTTGTAGATCATAACATATGAATCTGTTATGAATGAAATTATTACGACACATAGATAAAATTGTCACGTCACACCCGTATATTCAAGAAGAAAACATTATCCATCACAATTTATTAGGGAACAATAAAATAAGACCGAAAATAATTATAACAACTAAAATAATAATATTTTCTTTCTATTAAATTATTTACATTATATCCAATGAGATTATGAGTGAGAAAATAAATGTTTTAAAAAAATACTCATTTTAGTAAATATTTTTTAAAGATACATCATAAAATATAAAATTTAGAAAATTAAAAATAAATGACACAGATTGATTGAATAATTAAAAAAATAAAGCAAGGAAAGTCATACATATTTTGGTATAGTTGGAATTGCCCGCGCGTTGCGACGGTATGGTTGTTGCATGATTTTTTGTGAATTCGATTTTAGTCAGTATTGGCTCGGTGCGTTATGATGTAAATTAAAAAATCAAAATATAATTATTGAAAAAATTGAATAAAAGAAAACAATTATATATATTAAAAAGTCTTTAAGACAATTATATTATCCCAACAAAAATAGTGAAAACATATTACCAAGATTTTACGAGGGTTTATTTATGAATGTAGGTTTGAGTTTTATAATCATCGGAGTCAGCTTTTGGTGATGATTTGCATATACCGAAGAAAGTTAATAAGGAAATTATCACCACAAATTATCATTTTGATTGTTATTAGTTTTAACAACTGACAAAGAAAAAGGGAAGAGGGATTAGTGCTCAATCACAATATATAAACGACATTGAAAGTAAATGACGATTTTGTTTGACCACATGTATATGTTTTCATTTGTATTATAAGCAATCATATATTATACTTTATTCTAAGTGCATAAATAAAATAAAATAATTAATTTTTTGAAATTTAAGCATTACTTTTCATATGGATGTCTTAATCCATATGTAAAATTATCATTCTATCCTCTTTTCACTTTTATTATAAAAGATATAGATAAATATTAAAATTATTAAACTTATAATAATATGCCTCTAGAAAAATATTAGTATTATAGTTATTATTAATATGAATATTTATATAAGTTATATACTTATATATTTAAATAAAATAATATACTTGATTAAAATATTATTTAGTTATAAAAATTTAATTAGTAAATATAAATTTAAATGTCAATTTATAGTATCATAAATAAAATAAAACTTAATAAAGTAAATTAAATAATATCATACTATTAAATAATATATTAATAATGTTTATTAAATACATAAAAAAGACAATGACAAAAATATCAAGTTTTATAAAATTTAATGAATAAATTTACCATATTACCCTTAAAGTGTCTTAAAATTTTAATCAAATCTCTATTCTACCCTCTTAAATGTGATGCACTCATCTGTATATATGTTGCTTTAAAACTTGTATTTTTGACAAAATTACATCTCTATCCAAAGAGATGTATTATATAGTAGTATAGATATACACCTGGTTAGTCCCCGTGCAATACACGGATTGAAAAAATAAAAGATTAAATAATTATTAATAAAAATTTATGCATTATAAAATAATGTTTGAAGATAAAATATGATTATAAGTACATATAAATAGCTACTTTAAGTAAATAAACAATAACATATTTTTCTCAAACTTTTATTTGATAAAAAAATTTGGAATTTTTGTTTTTAAATAGTGTGTTTTAATAAAAAAAAGGTTTTTAATTTATTAAATTATATACTTTTTAATTTAGAAATGGTATGAATAATATTATTGGTATTTAATGTTATTATTAATGATATAGAGAAATGAGAAAGTAAGTATAATAAGAACTATAATAGTTTCATGCTTATTTTAGTTTTTTTTAAAGATAGATAGATAGGCTAAACACTCATTAAGTAAACGGATTAAATTTTTATTATCAAATATATATGTAAAATAAACATGAATAGTTACAATATAATATTTTATATAAAATATAATTAAAATTATAGTTCAAGAAATAAAACAGTTATACTATTTTTAACTCTCTTATGTAAATAATTTTATTTTTAAACATTAATTTTAAGATTTTTATAAAAAATAATTTTTATAAAAATATTATTTTAAAAAAATATGAATTATAATTATT